>JAMYWD010001695.1:7500-17500 GCA_028583415.1 Protea cynaroides
CTCTTATTGTCTGTCTCTCTCTCTCTTTCTCTGTTTCTACACTTATCTCTCTCTACATCTCTCTCTCGTACTTCTCTCACTCACTTTCTCACTCTCTCTCCCTCTCTTCCTATTTATCTCTCTTTCTACTTCTCTCTTTTTACTCTTCCTTTCTACTTCTCTCACTCCCTCTCTCTATCTCTCACTACTTCTCTCTCTCTCTCTCTTTTTCTTCCCTCTCTAACTCGCTTTCTCTTTCTACTTCTCTCTCTCTCCACTTCTCTCTCTCTATCTACTTCTCTCTCTCTTTCAAAGTCTCTCTCCTTTACTTCTCCCTCTATCTCTTTCTCTCTCTCTCAATCTACACTCTACACTCTCTGTCTCCCTTTTACTCTCTCTCTCTCTCTCCTTTTTTCTTCTCCCTCTTTTAGCTTTACTCTCTTCACTTCACTCTCTCCTTCTCTTTGTCTCACTCACACTTTCTCTCTTTCTACGTACCTCTCTCTACCTCTTTCTTTCTCTTTTTACTTCTCTCTCTCTCCCTTTCTCTTTCTCTCCCTCTCTTTTTACTTTTCTCTTGCTCTCTACTTCTCCTCTCTCTCCCTCTCTCTCTCTCTCCCCGTCTCTTTCTCTCCACATCTCTCTCCCTCATCTTCTCTCTCTCTCTCACTCTCTCTACGTCTCTCTCTCCACAACTCTCTCCCCTCTCTCTCTCTCTCTCTCTCTCTCTTTGTCTCTTTATCCTCATATTTTTCTCTCTCACTCACTTACTCTCTACTTCTCTCCTTCTCACTTCCTGTCTCTCTCACTCTTTCTCTTTCTCTTTCTCTCACTCCCTATTTCTCATTTTGTCAACTTTTCTCCCTCTCTTTCTCTACCTCTCTCTCATTTTCTTTTTCTTTTTATTTCTCTCTCTCTCTTTTTTTCCTTTCTACTTCTCTCACTCCCTCTCTATCTCTCACTACTTCTCTCTCTCTCTCTTTTTTTTCTTCCCTCTCTAACTCGCATTCTCTTTCTACTTCTCTTTCTCTCTCTCTCTCCACTTTTGTCTCTCTTTATCTACTTCTTTCTCTTTTTCAAAGTCTCTCTCTCCTTTACGTCTCTCTATCTCTTTCTCTCTCTCAATTTACACTCTCTACACTCTCTCTTTCTCCCTTTTACTCTCTCTCTCTCTCCTTTTTTTTACTTCTCCCTCTTTTAGCTTTACTCTCTCCACTTCTCTCTCTCCTTCTCTCTGTCTCACTCTGTCTCACTCTGTCTTTCTTTATCACTCTCTCACTCACTTTCTCTCTTTCTACGTCCCATTCTTTACCTCTTTCTTTCTCTTTTTACTTCTCTCTCTCCCTTTCTCTTTCTCTCCCTCTCTTTTTACTTTTCTCTTGCTCTCTACTTCTCACGCTCTCTCTCCCTCTCACTCTCTTTCTACGTCTCTCTCTCTCTCCACATCTCTCTCCCTCCTACTCTCTCTCTCTCTCTCTCTCTCTTTCTCTTTCTCCCCTCATATTTTTCTCTCACTCACTCACTCTCTACTTTTCTCCCTCTCACTCCCTCTCTCTCTCTTTCTCTTTCTCTCCCTCTCTTCCTACTTCTCTCTCTTTCTTCTCTCTTTCTCTCCCTCTCGTCTTTTCTCTCTCTCCTTATCTTTACTCTCTCTCTTTTTACTTCTCTCTCCCTCTCTCTCTATTTCCTTCACTACTTCTCTCTCTTATTGTCTCTCTCTCTCTCTCTCTCTCTCTCTTTCTCTGTTTCTACTTCTCTGCCTCTACTTATCTCTCTACATCTCTCTCTCGTACTTTTCTCTCTCACTTTCTCACTCTCTCTCCCTCTCTTCCTATTTACCTCTCTCTCTACTAGTCTCTTTTTACTTCCCTCTTTCTGCTTCTCTCTCTCTCTCTCTCCCTCACCCTCTCTTTCTCTCCAACGTTCTTTTTCTCTCTCAATTTCTACTTATAATTTTACTTCTCTCACTCATTCTATTTCTTTCTTTCTTTCTCTCCCTCTTCTAACTCTCTCTCTCTCTTCACTCTCTCTCTCTTTTCTCTCTCTCTTCATACTTCTCCCTTTCTCTCCCACTTTCCTCTCTCTTTCAACCCTCTCTCCCTTTGTCTCAATCTACACTCTCTATACTCTCTCGCTCAGACTCCCTTTCACTGTCTCTCTCTTTACTTCTCCCTCTTTCAACTTTTTTCTCTCCGTCTCTCTCTATCTCTCTCACTCACTCTTTCTCTCTTTCTACTTCTCTTTCTCTACCACTTTCTTTCTCCTTTTACTACTCTCTCTCTCTCTTTTTCTCCCATTCTTTTTACTTTTCTCTTTCTCTCTCTCTCTTTCTCTCTCTCTTTCCCTCTGACACTCTCTCTCCCTCTCACTCTCTCTCTACGTCTCTCTCCCCCTTTCTCTCTCACTCTCTTTGTCCGTTTTTACTTTTTGCTCTCTCACTCTCTCATTCTTTCTCTTTCTCTCCCTCTCTTTTTACTTTTCTCTTTCTCTCTACTCTATCTCTCTCTCATCCTCTCACTCTCTCTCTCTCTCTACGTCTCTCTCTCTCCACAACTCTCTCCCTCTTACTCTCTCTCTCTCTCTCTCTCTCTCTCTCTCTTTGTCTCTCTCTCTTTCACTCTTTCCCCTCATATTTTTCTCTCTCACTCACTCACTCACTCTACTTCTCTCCCTGTCTCTCTCTTTCTCTTTCTCTCACTCCCCATTTCTCTCTCATTGTCAACTTTTCTCCCTCTCTCTCTCTCTCTACCTCTCTCATTCTCTCTTTCTCTTTTTATTTCTCTCTCTACTTCTTTATCTTCCTTTCTACTTCTCTCACTCCCTCTCTCTATCTCTCACTACTTCTCTCTCTCTCTCTTTTTCTTCCCTCTCTAACTCGCTTTCTCTTTCTACTTCTCTCTCTCTCCACTTTTCTCTCTATCTACTTCTCACTCTTTCAAAGTCTCTCTCCTTTACTTCTCCCTTTATCTCTTTCTCTCTCTCAATCTACACTCTACACTCTCTGTCTCCCTTTTACTCTCTCTCTCTCCTTTTTTTACTTCTCCCTCTTTTAGCTTTACTCTCTCCACTTCACTCTCTCCTTCTCTCTGTCTCACTCTGTCATTCTTTATCACTCTCTCTCTCACTCACACTTTCTCTCTTTCTACGTACCTCATTCTACTTACCTCTCTCTACCTCTTTCTTTCTCTTTTTACTTCTCTCTCTCTCCCTTTCTCTTTCTCTCCCTCTCTTTTTACTTTTCTCTTGCTCTCTACTTCTCACTCTCTCTCCCTCTCACTTTCTCTCTACGTCTCTCTCCCTCCACATCTCTCTCCCTCCTACTCACTCTCTCTCACTCTCTCTATACGTCTCTCTCTCCACAACTCTCTCCCTCCTGCTCTCTCTCTCTCACTCTCTCTATACGTCTCTCTCTCCACAACTCTCTCCCTCCTGCTCTCTCTCTCTTTATCTCTTTATCCTCATATTTTTCTCTCTCACTCACTTACTCTCTACTTCTCTCCCTCTCACTCCCTGTCTCTCTCACTTTTTCTCTTTCTCTCACTCCCTATTTCTCTCACATTGTCAACTTTTCTCCCTCTCTCTCTACCTCTCTCATTCTCCTTCTCTTTTTATTTTTTCTCTCTCTACTTCTTTATCTTCCTTTCTACTTCTCTCACTCCCTCTCTTTATCTCTCACTACTTCTCTCTCTCTCTCTCTCTTTTTTCTTCCCTTTAACTCGCTTTCTCTTTCTACTTCTCTTTTTCTCTCTCTCTCTCTCTCCATTTCTGTCTCTCTTTATCTACTTCTTTCTCTCTTTCAAATTCTCTCTCTCCTTTACTTCTCCCTCTATCTCTTTCTCTCTCTCAATCTACACTCTACACTCTCTCTATATCTCCCTTTTACTCTCTTTCTCCTTTTTTTTACTTCTCCCTCTTTTAGCTTTACTCTCTCCACTTCTCTCTCTCATTCTCTCTCACTCTGTCTTCTCTCACTCACTTTATCTCTTTCTACGTCCCTCTCTCTACCTCTTTCTTTCTCTTTTTACTTCTCTTTCTCTCCCTTTCTCTCACTCCCTCTCTTTTTACTTTTCTCTTGCTCTCTACTTCTCACGCTCTCTCCCTCTCTCTCTCTCTACGTCTCTCTCTCTCTTTCTCCCTTTATCTTTCTCTCCCTCTCTTTTTACTTTTCTCTTGCTCTCTCTTTCTCACTCTCTCTCTCCCTCTCACTCTCTCTCTACGTCTCTCTCTCTCTCCACATCTCTCTCCCTCCTACTCTCTCTCACTCTCTCACTCTCTCTCTCTTTCTCCCCTCATATTTTTCTCTCTCACTCACTCACTCTTTACTTCTCTCCCTCTCACTCCCTCTCACTCTCTTTCTCTTTCTCTCCCTCTCTTCCTACTTCTCTCTCTTTCTTTCTACTTTTCTCTGTCTCTCTCCCTCTCTCTCTACTTCTCTCTTCTCTACTTTTCTCTGTCTACTTCTCTCTCTCACTCTCATTCTATCTCTCTACTTCTCCTACTGTCTCTCTTTCAACTTCTCTCTTTCTATCTCTCTCTCTAACTCTCTCTCTAATTCCCTTTCTCTCTCTACTACCCTCCCTTTTTTAATCTCTCTCTTTATAATCTCTCTCTCTCTCTCTTTCTTCTCTTTCTTCTTCTCTCTCTATCCCTCTGTCTCTCTTGACTTCCCCCCTTTCTCTTTTTACTTCTCTCTCTCTTTCCACTTCACTCTTCCTTTCTCTCTCTTTCAACTCCTCTCCCTTTGTCTCTCCACTTCTCTCTCCCTTTTCTCTCCCTCTTCCACTCCCTTTTTACTTCTCTCTCTCTCTCTTTCTTCTCTCGTTCTCTCCCTCTCGTCTTTTCTCTCTCTCCTTACCTTTACTCTCTCTCTTTTTACTTCTCTCTCTCCCTCTCTCTCTATTTCCCTCACTACTTCTCTCTCTTATTGTCTCTCTCTCTCTCTCTTTTTCTCTGTTTCTACTTCTCTGCCTCTATTTATCTCTCTCCCGTACTTCTCTCTCTCACTTTCTCACTCTCTCTCCCTCTCTTCCTATTTACCTCTCTCTCTACTTCTCTCGTTTTATCTCTTTCTTTCTTCTTCTCTCTCACTCTCTCTCTCTCTTTCTACTTCTCTCTCTACTTCTTTCTCTCTTTCTACTTAACTCTCTATCTCGTTGTCTGTCTCAATCTACACTCTCTACACTCTCTCGCTCAGTCTCCCTTTCAATCTCTCTCTCTTTACTTCTCCCTCTTTCAACTTTTTTCTCTCCGTCTCTCTCTCTCTCTCTCTCTCTCACTCTTTCTCTCTTTCTACTTCTCTTTCTCTACCACTTTCTTTCTCCTTCTACTACTCTCTCTCTCTCTCTCTTTTTCTCCCATTCTTTTTACTTTTCTCTTTCTCTCTACTTTTCCCTCTCTCTCTCTCTTTCTCTCTCTCTTTCTTTCCCTCTCACACTCTCTCTCCCTCTCACTCTCTCTCTACGTCTCTCTCCCCTTTCACTCTCTCTCACTCTCTCTGTCTGTTTTTACTTTTTGCTCTCTCACTCTCGCATTCTTTCTCTTTCTCTCCCTCTCTTTTTACTTTTCTCTTTCTCTCCTACTCTCTCTCTCTCACTCTCTCTCTCTACTTCTCTCTTCTCTACTTTTCTCTCTCTACGTCTCTCTTTCTCCACAACACTCTCCCTCCTACTTTTTTTCTCTCTCTCTCTCTCTTTCACTCTTTCCCCCTCATATTTTTCTCTCTCACTCACTCACTCACTCTCTACTTCTCTCCCTCTCACTCCCTGTCTCTCTTACTCTTTCTCTTTCTCCCACTCCCCATTTCTCTCACATTGTCAACTTCCCTCCCTCTTTTAATTTCTCTCTTTCTAATTCTCTCTTTCTCCCCATGTACCAATCTCTCTCTCTTTTTCTTTCTCTCTCTCTCTTTCTTTCTCTCTATCCCTCTGTCTCTCTTGACTTCCCCCTTTCTATTTTTACTTCTTTCACTTTCTGTCCCTCTCTCTCTCTTTCCACTTCACTCTTCCTTTCTCTCTCTTTCTACTCCTCTCCCTTTGTCTTTCCACTTCTCTCCCTCTCCCGCTCCCTTTTTACTTCCCTCTCTCTCTCTCTCTCACATTCTACTTATCTCTCTCTTTCTTCTCTCGTTCTCTCCCTCTCTTCCCTTTTTTTTCTCTCTCTCCCTTTCTTTACTCTCTCTCTCTCTCTTTATACTTCTCTCTCTCCCACTCTCTCTATTTTCCCTCACTACTTCTCTCTCTTATTGTCTCTCTCTCTCTCTCTCTTTCTTTCTCTTTCTCTCCCACTCTTTTTACTTTTCTCTTTCTCTCTCTCTTTCCCTCTCTCTCTCTTTCCCTCTCACACTCTCTTTCCCTCTCTACGTCTCTCTCTACGTCTCTCTCCCCCTTTCACTGTCCGTTTTTACTTTTCGCTCTCTTACTCTCTCTCATTCTTTCTCTTTCTCTCCCTCTCTTTTTACTTTTCTCTTTCGCTCTACTCTATCTCTCTCTCTCTTCCTCTCACTCTCACTCTCTACGTGTCTCTCTCTTTCTCCACAACTCTCTCCCTCCTACTCTGTCTCTCTCTCAATCTCTCTCTTTCTCTCTCTTTCTCTTTCCCCTCATATTTTTCTCTCTCACTCACTCACTCTCTACTTCTCTCCCTCTCACTCCCTGTCTCTCTCACTCTGTTTCTCTCACTCCCCATTTCTCTCACATTGTCAACTTTTCTCCCTCTCTCTCTCTACCTCTCTCATTCTCTCTCTCTTTTTATTTCTCTCTCTCTCTACTTCTTTATCTTCCTTTCTACTTCTCTCACTCCTCTATCTCTCACTACTTCTATCTCACTCTCTCTCTCTCTCTCTTTTTCTTCCCTCTCTAACTCGCTTTCTCTTTCTACTTCTCTTTCTCTCTCTCTATCTACTTCTCTCTCCTTATACCTTACAAAATCACTTAAAGAACAAGTTAGTAATCTATGATTGTTAAGATATAAATACCTTAATACCTTTAAGTTGTGTTGTTGAAACACTTCATTTTATACATACAGATTGGTCTGCATTCTACAATCATCCTTCAAAAGGATAAACATTGTTGTGGGTGTGGGAGTAGTAGTGTATCTTCAACACCACCCTTTATTGTGTCAATAATAGTACTTCTATTTGTTGAGGCTTTTTTGTTATTTCATACCATAATAACTATCTTGTTGATGTGTTGATCTGTTGGCAAACTCCTCATGTTGGATTACATCTTGACTTTTCTATTGTGAGTCAACAGGATAATCAATATTGATCTATGCAAATTTAGTGCAGAAGCTCTTGATTATTTTAGGAAGGTAAATTGCAGATCATGGACCAGATTATATGTTGCTTATAATTTTATTGTTCTGGCACAAAATCCTGTAGAGACATTGGGCCGGATGTCGGTTTTTGCAATTTTGGTTGGAATAGATCTTCCAGGGATCTCTCATTGCCCCGACTGATTTTTCCACTGCATGATTATTCTCTCTTCCGCTTGTTTGGTTTTGGACTTGACAATCATGGTTGAAGAACTTCATTGTATGGTAACTGTACATCACAACCGAATGAGTTGAGTTAAGTGATTGAATCAGCTATCCCCAAACAGAGATAAAGCTTACTTGCAGGTAGCCTTATGTGTAATTGGCATGAATTTGCTGAGTTGCATGCATAATCAACTCTTGGGTGAGGTCCAACTTGGATGCCAAGATAAAAATGGCCAAATTACATTTAACTTGGCTGAAAAAAATGAAAAGAAGCAAAGATTAGTTCTTTTACTTAATAATTTGTGAAGTTTTTTGCTCATCAATTCCGTGTTTGTGTGTGTGTGTGTGTGTATAAGTTCTACTGTATAGCTCCGAACTATAATTATGTAACCTGAAGTTATTTTCACCCCTAATTGTAGAGGTGCACGGAGGGGTTTGGTTAAAGTTCTAAAGGATGTTGTGAATAGTCCATATTCACCTGAGTCACGATGTATCGGGGATTGCGGACCCTTTCCTTCATATTCGATTGCTAGGCTCTTACGCCTTTTGGGCCATGGAGATGCAGATGCTAGTGGCTGTATGAATGACATTCTTGCTCAGGTTGGTTGCCATCTTTGCTTTTTAATTATCTGCTATTACATTAGAAAACTACAACATTTCAGGTCTAACAACTGGCTGCATGGATGGGGCTGAAACTCCTGTCGAGGGTAGTAGTCCTTGGTATGAATATCTCCAAAACATTTCAGTCCAATCTAATGGATTCGGAGATATGAAGAGTGATCTCAAATTAGAAACTAAGTTATCAAAATATAATTTTTTACTCACAGCTCGCAACTGTCGGATTTTCTTCTAGTTACTGTCGAAGGACTGAACATGGAAGGGAAGAACAATGCCAGAACTGAGCTTGATGTGATGGTCATATCTGGTGATAAAAAAAGAAGTCAAACCAGCAGTGAACAGTAATCCGGGAACAGTACATTCCACAAGAACAGCAAACCGGGAACTTGAACCAAAGGCAAAAGAAGTGGAAAGATAGGGAAGAAGAATAGAACCTTAGAAGTCCCACCTAAGGTCGGCTGAGTCCCACAGCCTAGGAAGCCCACTTGACATTGCAATGGCAAGCTTTCTTTATTCTTAAACCATGGTTGCTCTTGTTCCCTTTCATTGGTTACTCTTGTTGACCAAGTCTTCTTAGAAGTTAGAAGTAGAAACTCTCTATTACATAGAAAATGCTAACTTGCTATTCTACTAAAACTGAAAATAGAAACAAGGTGCTTGCTTGGTTAGCACTCCAATAGGATCTTCTGGAAGGTGGGATTTCTCGAAAAAGATTTTCTTAAGAGAGAGGGCTTGCAGCACAACGTGGGACCCATGTTGGGTCCACTAGCAGCCTAAAGGCTAGCATCAACATTGTGCTGCAAAGTGTCATGTGCCTGCAAAGTGTCATGTGCTGCTACTGTTCACATGAACAGTACCTTGTGGTCCTTCTCCTTTCTTGAACTGCATCAGAGAGTGAGCGAGTATACTCCTCCACTAGAAACTGTTAACTGGAGAGGGTAATGTATCTTTGCTGAAGGAATGCACAGATCTACTAGCCAGTGATGGCAGTGATGTCGGCTTTTATGGTCTCGAGTTGGCCGTGAAGGTCTCTGATGAAGGAATCAACTTTCTTGGCGACCAGAGAAGCACTTTTAGAAATGCTGAAACTCCTGTCTGAGAGGAACATCACATTGTGTGTACCAAATGTATCTGACTTTCCCGTTGGGGCAGCTCTAGGTGATATCCTTAGCAGCTGTGTTGAAGCAATTGCTGAACAAATCGTGGGTGACGTTGCCTCTGCAGTAATAGAGGTCATAAACAGCATTGGAACTCTGGCTGACACTGGCATTGCAGTAGGCATTGGAGGAGAGAGAAGAGGGGAGGATGTTGACCTTCTTCATTGGATTTGTTGTCAGCAATAAGACAGATACAAAAACAGGGCAGGAGATGGACAAAGATAGGAGAGTGAAATTTGATTTTAAAAGCAGTTGTAGTTTTGGAAACTTAGGTGATGTATGCAACTTATTTCGTAATTCTTTTTAATGGTGAGGAGATATAACGGGTCATTATTTTGTTGGACACTCCAACCCTTGATTTTCTTTTCTTATCATGTGCATCTCAAATATTATCCCTATTTTTAATTGATTGGGGACGATTTTGTACTCTCTTCCTTTAAAATGAATAAGAGGGCAAGCTTTGGTGTGACGTTAAGGTTGTATTATTGCAACTTGATTGGTCACGGGTTCAAAACACAGAAACAACCTCTGTGTCCATTCTGCCCCTCTCTAGATCCTGCAGTAGCGAGCCTCTTGCACTGGAACACTCTTTCCTTTAAAATTAATTTAATTACTGTTAGTAGATTGTTAGGCTGTTTTGTGGGCCCTATCTAAGGAGCCATGGTTGGTCCTCTAGTTTAGAAAGTTATTGCTAGGATTCTTCAAAATTTTGGTTCAATCTGGTAAAATTTTTTTAGAGTTCTAACTTTGACTTTAGTTATTATTTCTGG
>JAMYWD010001695.1:25000-27500 GCA_028583415.1 Protea cynaroides
TCTCCTCTCTCTCCCTCACTCTCTCTCTCTCTCTCCCCCCCCCCTTCTCTCTCCTCTCTCTATCCGTTTTTTCTTTTTTTTTCTCTCTCTCTCATTCTTTCTCTTTCTCTCCCTCTCTTTTTACTTTTCTCTTTCTCTCTGCTCTATCTCTCTCTCTTCCTCTCTCTCTCTCTCTCTCTGTCTCTCTCTCTCCAAAACCTCTCCCTCCTCTCTCTCTCTCTCTCTCTCTCTCTCTCTCTCTTTCCCCTCATATTTTTCTCTCTCATTCTCTCTCTCTCACTTCTCTCCCTCTCTCCCTCTCTCTCTCTCTTTCTCTTTCTCTCTCTCCCCATTTCTCTCACATTGTCAACTTTTCTCCCCTCTCTCTCTACCTCTCTCATTCTCTCTCTCTTTTTTTTTCCTCTCTCTAATTCTTTATCTTCCTTTCTACTTCTCTCTCTCCCTCTCTCTATCTCTCACTACTTCTTTCTCTCTCTCTCTTTTTCTTCCCTCTCTAACTCGCTTTCTTTTTCTACTTCTCTTTCTCTCTCTCTCTCTCCACTTCTGTCTCTCTTGATCTACTTCTCTCTCTCTTTCAAAGTCTCTCTCTCCTTTACTTCTCCCTCTATCTCTTTCTCTCTCTCAATCTACACTCTCTCTCTGTCTCCCTTTTACTCTCTCTCTCTTTCTCCTTTTTTTACTTCTCCCTCTTTTGGCTTTAGTTTCTCCACTTCTCTCTCTCCATCTCTCTTTCCTTTGTCTTGTCTTTCTTTATCACTCTCTCTCTCACTCACACTTTCTCTCTTTCTCCGTACCTCTTTCTACTTCTCTTTCTCTCTCTCTATCTACTTCTCTCTCTCTTTCAAAGTCTCTCTCTCATTTACTTTTCCCTCTATCTCTTTCTCTCTTTCAATCTACACTCTCTACACTCTCTCTTTGTCCTTTAACTCTCTCTCTCTCTCTTTCTCCTTTTTTTACTTCTCCCTCTTTTAGCTTTACTCTCTCCACTTATCTCTCTCCTTCTCTCTGTCTCACTCTGTCTTTCTTTATCACTCTCTCTCTCACACTTTCTCTCTTTCTACGTCCCTCTCTCTACCTCTTTATTTCTCTTTTTACTTCTCTCTCTCTCTCCCTTTATCTTTCTCTCCCTCTCTTTTTACTTTTCTCTTGCTCTCTACTTCTCACGCTCTCTCTCCCTCTCTCTCTCTCTCTCTCTCTCTCTCTCTCTCATCTCTCTCCCCCTCTCTCTCTCACTCTTTCACTCTCTCTCTTTCTCTTTCTCCCCTCATATTTTTCTCTCTCCCTCTCTACTTCTCTCCCTTTCCCCCTCTCTCTCTCTTTCTCTTTCTTTCTCTTCTCTCTATCTCTCTCTCTCTCTTCTCTCTCTCCCTCCCTCTCTCTCTCTCTCTCTCTCACTATCTCTCTTTCTCTTTCTCCCCTCATATTTTTCTCTCTCTCTACTCTCTCCTTCTCTCTCTCTTCTCCCTCTCTCTCTCTTTCTCTTTCTTCTCTTTTTCTCTCTTCTCTCTCTTTCTTTCTACTTCTCTCTCTCTCTCTCCTCTCTCTCTACTTCTCTCTTCTCTACTTTTCTCTCTCTCTTCTCTCTCTCTCTCTTTCTATCTCTCTACTTCTTTCTCTTTCTTTCTACTTCTCTTTCTCTCTCTCTCTCTCAACTTCTCCCTCTCCCTCTCTTTCTATCTCTCTCTCTAACTCTTTCTCTAATTCCCTTTCTCTCTCTACTTCCCTCTCTTTTTTAATCTCTCTCTTTCTAATTCTCTCTCTCTCTCTTTCTTTCTCTCTTTCTTCTTCTCTCTCTATCCCTCTGTCTCTCTTGACTTCCCCCTTTCTCTTTTTACTTCTCTCTCTCTTTCCACTTCACTCTTCCTTTCTCTCTCTTTCAACTCCTCTCCCTTTGTCTCTCCACTTCTCTCTCACTTTTCTCTCCCTCTTCCACTCCCTTTTTACTTCTCTCTCTCTCTCTCATTCTACTTCTCTTTCTCTTTCTTCTCTCGTTCTCTCCCTCTCGTCTTTTCTCTCTCCTTATCTTTACTCTCTCTCTCTTTTTACTTCTCTCTCTCCCTCTCTCTCTATTTCCCTCACTACTTCTCTCTCTTATTGTCTCTCTCTCTCTCTCTCTCTCTCTCTCTCTCTCTTTCTCTTCTCTGCTCTCTCTCTACATCTCTCTCTACATCTCTCTCTCTGACTTTCTCACTCTCTCCCCCTCTCTTCCTATTTACCTCTCTCTCTACTTCTCTCTTTTTACTTCTCTTTTTCAGCTTCTCTCTCTCTCTCTCCCTCACCCTCTCTTTCTCTCCACCGTTCTTTTTCTCTCTCAATTTTTACTTATAATTTTACTTCTCTCACTCATTCTATTTCTTTCTTTCTTTCTCTCCCTCTTCTAAATCTCTCTCTCTCTCTCTCTCTCTCTCTCTCTCTCTCTTCACTCTCTCTCTCCTTTCTCTCTCTCTTCATACTTCTCCCTTTCTCTCCCACTTTCCTCCTCTGTACAACCCTCTCTCCC
>JAMYWD010001695.1:32500-48492 GCA_028583415.1 Protea cynaroides
GTCTCTCTCTCTCAACTTCTCCCTCTCCCTCTCTCTTTCTATCTCTCTCTCTAACTCTCTCTCTACTTCTCTTTCTCTCTCTACTTCCCTCCCTTTTTTAATATCTCTCTTTCTAATTCTCTCTCTCTCTCTCTCTCTCTCTCTCTCTCTCTCTCTTTCTTTCTCTCTCTTTCTTCTTCTCTCTCTATCCCTCTGTCTCTCTTGACTTCCCCCTTTCTCTTTTTACTTCTCTCTCTCTTTCCACTTCACTCTTCCTTTCTCTCTCTTTCAACTCCTCTCCCTTTGTCTCTCCACTTCTCTCTCCCTCTTCCACTCCCTTTTTACTTCTCTCTCTCTCTCTCTCTCTCTCATTCTACTTCTCTCTCTTTCTTCTCTCGTTCTCTCCCTCTCATCTTTTCACTCTCTCCTTCTCTCTCCCTCTCTCTCTTTTTACTTCTCTCTCCCTCTCTCTCTATTTCCTTCACTACTTCTCTCTCTTATTGTCTCTCTCTCTCTCTCTCTCTTTCTCTGTTTCTACTTCTCTGCCTCTACTTATCTCTCTCTACATCTCTCTCTCGTACTTCTCTCTCTCACTTTCTCACTCTCTCTCCCTCTCTTCCTATTTACCTCTCTCTACTAGTCTCTTTTTACTTCCCTCTTTCGGCTTCTCTCTCTCTCTCCCTTACCCTCTCTCTCTCCAATGTTCTTTTTCTCTCTCAATTTCTACTTATAATTTTACTTCTCTCACTCATTCTATTTCTTTCTTTCTTTCTCTCCCTCTTCTAACTCTCTCTCTCTCTCTCTCTCTTCACTCTCTCTCTCCTTTCTCTCTCTCTTCATACTTCTCCCTTTCTCTCCCACTTTCCTCTCTCTTTCAACCCTCTCTCCCTTTGTCTCAATCTACACTCTCTATACTCTCTCGCTCAGTCTCCCTTTCACTCTCTCTCTCTCTTTACTTCTCCCTCTTTCAACTTTTTTCTCTCCGTCTCTCTCTCTCTCTCACTCACTCTTTCTCTCTTTCTACTTCTCTTTCTCTAGCACTTTCTTTCTCCTTCTACTACTCTCTCTCTCTCTTTTTCTCCCATTCTTTTTACTTTTCTCTTTCTCTCTCTCTCTCTCTCTCTCTCTTTCCCTCTCACACTCTCACTCCCTCTCACTCTCTCTCTACGTCTCTCTCCCCCTTTCTCTCTCACTCTCTCTGTCCGTTTTTACTTTTTGGTCTCTCACTCTCTCATTCTTTCTCTTTCTCTCCCTCTCTTTTTACTTTTCTCTTTCTCTCTACTCTATCTCTCTCTCATCCTCTCACTCTCTCTCTCTACGTCTCTCTCTCTCCACAACTCTCTCCCTCCTACTCTCTCTCTCTCTCTCTCTCTCTCTCTCTTTGTCTCTCTCTCTTTCACTCTTTCCCCTCATATTTTTCTCTCTCACTCACTCACTCTACTTCTCTCCCTCTCACTCCCTGTCTCTCTCTCTTTCTCTTTCTCTCACTCCCCATTTCTCTCTCATTGTCAACTTTTCTCCCTCTCTCTCTCTACCTCTCTCATTCTCTTTCTCTTTTTATTTCTCTCTCTACTTCTTTATCTTCCTTTCTACTTCTCTCACTCCCTCTCTCTATCTCTCACTACTTCTCTCTCTCTCTTTTTCTTCCCTCTCTAACTCGCTTTCTCTTTCTACTTCTCTCTTTCCACTTCTCTCTCTCTGTCTACTTCTCTCTCTCTTTCAAAGTCTCTCTCCTTTACTTCTCCCTCTATCTCTTTCTCTCTCTCAATCTACACTCTACACTCTCTGTCTCCCTTTTACTCTCTCTCTCTCTCTCTCCTTTTTTTACTTCTCCCACTTTTAGCTTTACTCTCTCTACTTCACTCTCTCCTTTTCTCTGTCTCACTCTGTCTTTCTTTATCACTCTTTCTCTCACTCACACTTTTTCTCTTCCTACGTACCTCTCTCTACCTCTTTCTTTCTCTTTTTACTTCTCTCTCTCTCCCTTTCTCTTTCTCTCCCTCTCTTTTTACTTTTCTCTTGCTCTCTACTTCTCACTCTCTCTCTCCCTGTCACACTCTCTCTACGTCTCTCCCTCTCCACATCTCTCTCCCTCCTACTCTCTCTCTCTCACTCTCTCTCTACGTCTCTCTCTCCACAACTCTCTCCCTCCTGCTCTCTCTCTCTCTTTATCTCTTTATCCTCATATTTTTCTCTCTCTCACTTACTCTCTACTTCTCTCCCTCTCACTCCCTGTCTCTCTCACTCTTTCTCTTTCTCTCACTCCCTATTTCTCTCACATTGTCAACTTTTCTCCCTCTCTCTCTACCTCTCTCATTCTCTTTCTCTTTTTATTTCTCTCTCTCTCTACTTCTTTATCTTCCTTTCTACTTCTCTCGCTCCCTCTTTCTATCTCTCACTACTCTCTCTCTCTTTTTTTCTTCCCTTTAACTCGCTTTCTCTTTCTACTTCTCTTTCTCTCTCTCTCTCCACTTCTGTCTCTCTTTATATACTTCTTTCTCTCTTTCAAATTCTCTCTCTCCTTTACTTCTCCCTCTATCTCTTTCTCTCTCCCAATCTACACTCTACCCTCTCTCTCTATCTCCCTTTTACTCTCTCTTTTTTTTTTACTTCTCCCTCTTTTAGCTTTACTCTCTCCACTTCTCTCTCACTCTGTCTTCTCTCACTCACTTTATCTCTTTCTACGTCCCTCTCTCTACCTCTTTCTTTCTCTTTTTACTTCTCTTTCTCTCCCTCTCTTTTTACTTTTCTCTTGCTCTCTACTTCTCACGCTCTCTCTCCCTCTCACTCTCTCTCTATGTCTCTCTCTCTCTCTCTCCCTTTATCTTTCTCTCCCTCTCTTTTTACTTTTCTCTTGCTCTCTACTTCTCACGCTCTCTCTCCCTCTCACTCTCTCTCTACGTCTCTCTCTCTCCACATCTCTCTCCCTCCTACTCTCTCTCACTCTCTCACTCTCTGTCTCTTTCTCCCCTCATATTTTTCTCTCTCACTCACTCGCTCTCTACTTCTCTCCCTCTCACTCCCTCTCTCTCTCTTTCTCTTTCTCTCCCTCGCTTCCTACTTCTCTCTCTTTCTTTCTACTTCTCTCTGTCTCTCTCCCTCTCTCTCTACTTCTCTCTTCTCTACTTTTCTCTCTCTACTTCTCTCTCTCACTCTCATTCTATCTCTCTACTTCTTTCTCTTTCTTTCTACTTCTCTCACTGTCTCTCTCTCAACTTCTCCTTCTCCCTCTCTCTTTCTATCTCTCTCTTTAACTCTCTCTACTTCTCTTTCTCTCTCTACTTCCCTCCCTTTTTTAATATCTCTCTTTCTAATTCTCTCTCTCTCTCTCTCTCTCTCTCTTTCTTTCTCTCTCTTTCTTCTTCTCTCTCTATCCCTCTGTCTCTCTTGACTTCCCCCTTTCTCTTTTTACTTCTCTCTCTCTTTCCACTTCACTCTTCCTTTCTCTCTCTTTCAACTCCTCTCCCTTTGTCTCTCCACTTCTCTCACTTTTCTCTCCCTCTTCCACTCCCTTTTTACTTCTCTCTCCCTCTTTCATTCTACTTCTCTCTCTTTCTTCTCTCGTTCTCTCCCTCTCATCTTTTCTCTCTCTCCTTACCTTTACTCTCTCTCTCTCTTTACTTCTCTCTCTCCCTCTCTCTCTATTTCCCTCACTACTTCTCTCTCTTATTGTCTCTCTCTCTCTCTCTCTCTCTTTCTCTGTTTCTACTTCTCTGCCTCTACTTATCTCTCTCTACTTCTCTCTCTCGTACTTCTCTCTCTCACTTTCTCACTCTCTCTCCCTCTCTTCCTATTTACCTCTCTCTCTACTTCTCTCGTTTTACTTCCCTCTTTCTGCTTCTCTCTCTCTCTCCCTCACCCTCTCTTTCTCTCCACCGTTCTTTTTCTCTCTCAATTTCTACTTATAATTTTACTTCTCTCACTCATTCTATTTCTTTCTTTCTTTCTCTCCCTCTTCTAACTATCTCTCTCTCTCTCTCTTCACTCTCTCTCTCCTTTCTCTCTCTCTTCATACTTCTCCCTTTCTCTCCCACTTTCCTCCTCTGTACAACCCTCTCTCCCTTTGTCTCTCTCACTCGCTCTGTCTGTTTTACCTTCTCTCTCTCTCACTCTTTCTCACTGTCTTTCTTTCTTCTTCTCTCTCACTCTCTCTCTCTCTCTTTCTACTTCTCTCTCTACTTCTTTCTCTCTTTCTACTTAACTCTCTATCTCATTGTCTGTCTCAATCTACACTCTCTACACTCTCTCGCTCAGTCTCCCTTTCAATCTCTCTCTCTTTACTTCTCCCTCTTTCAACTTTTTTCTCTCCGTCTCTCTCTCTCTCTCGCTCACTCTTTCTCTCTTTCTACTTCTCTTTCTCTACCACTTTCTTTCTCATTCTACTACTCTCTCTCTCTCTCTCTCTTTTTCTCCCATTCCTTTTACTTTTCTCTCTCTCTACTTTTCCATCTCTCTCTCTTTCTCTCTCTCTCTTTCCCTCTCACACTCTCTCTCCCTCTCACTCTCTCTATACGTCTCTCTCCCCTTTCACTCTCTCTCTCTTTGTCCATTTTTACTTTTTGCTCTCTCACTCGCATTTTTTCTCTCTCTCCCACTCTTTTTACATTTCTCTTTCTCTCCTACTCTCTCTCTTTCTCACTCTCTCTCTCTACTTCTCTCTTCACTACTTTTCTCTCTCTACGTCTCTCTTTCTCCACAACTCCCCCTCTCTCTCTCCCTCTCTCTCTCTCTCTCTCTCTCTTTCCTCTTTCCCCTCATATTTTTCTCTCTCTCACTCACTCCCTCACTCTCTACTTCTCTCCCTCTCTCCCTGTCTCTCTTACTCTTTCTCTTTCTCTCACTCCCCATTTCTCTCACATTGTCAACTTTTCTCCCTCTCTCTCTCTACCTCTATTATTCTCTCTTTCTCTTTTTATTTTTCTCTCTCTACTTCTTTATCTTCCTTTCTACTTCTCTCACTCCCTCCATCTATCTCTCACTACTTCTCCCTCTTTTAGCTTTACTCTATCCACTTCTCTCTCCTTCTCTCTGTCTCACTCTGTTATTCTTTATCACTCTCTCTCTCACTCACATTTTCTCTCTTTCTACGTACCTCTCTCTGCCTCTTTCTTTCTCTTTTTACTTCTCTCTCTCTCCCTTTCTCTTTCTCTCCCTCTCTTTTTACTTTTCTCTTGCTCTCTACTTCTCACTCTCTCTCTCCATTTCTCTCTCTCTACGTCTCTCTCTCTCCACATCTCTCTCCCTCCTACTCTCTCTCACTCTCTCACTCTTTCTCTCTCTTTCTTTTTATCTCTCCCCTCATATTTTTCTCACTCACTCCCTCTCTACTTCTCTCCCTCTCACTCCCTCTCTCTCACTCTTTCTCTTTTTCTCACTCCCCATTTCTCTCACATTGTCAACTTTTCTCCCTCTCTCTCTCTACCTCTCTCATTCTCTCATTCTCTTTTTATTTCTCTCTCTACTTCTTTATCTTCCTTTCTACTTATCTCACTCCCTCTATCTCTCACTACTCTCTCTCTCTCTCTCTCTCTCTTTTTCTTCCCTCTCTAACTTGCTTTCTCTTTCTACTTCTCTTTCTCTCCCTCTCCCTACTTTTCTCTCTCTCTATCTACTTCTCTCCCTCTTTCAAAGTCTCTCTCTCCTTTACTTCTCCCTCTATCTCTTTCTCTCTCTCAATCTACACTCTCTACACTCTCTCCCTATCTCCCTTTTACTCTCTCGCTCTCTCCTTTTTTTTACATCTCCCTCTTTTAGCTTTACTTTCTCCACTTCTCTCTCTCCTTCTCTCTTTCCCACTCTGTCTTTTTTTATCGCTCTCTCTCTCACTCACACTTTCTCTCTTTCTACGTACCTTCTCTCTGCCTCTTTCTTTCTCTTTTTACTTCTCTCTCTCTCCCTTTTTCTTTCTCTCCCTCTCTTTTTACTTTTCTCTTACTCCCTCTTCTCTCTCTCTCTCCATTTCACCTCTCTCTCGTCTCTCTCTCCCACATCTCTCTCCCTCCTCTCTCTCTCTTTCTCTCTCTCTCCCCTCATATTTCTCTCTCTGACTCACTAACTCTCTACTTTTCTCCTCCCTCTCTCTCTCTCTCTTTCTCTTTCTCTCCCTCTCTTCCTACTTCTCTATATCTCTCTCCCTCTCTCTCTACTTCTCTCTTCTCTACTTTTCTCTCTCTACTTCTCTCTCACTCTCATTCTATCTCTCTACTTCTTTCTCTTTCTTTTTACTTCTCTCACTGTCTCTCTCTCAACTTCTCCCTCTCCCTCTCTTTCTATCTCTCTCTAACTCTCCCTCTCTACTTCTCTCTCTCTCTACTTCCCTCCCTCTTTTAATTTCTCTCTTTCTAATTCTCTCTTTCTCCCCATGTACCCTCTCTCTCTCTCTCTCTCTCTCTTTCTTTCTCTCTCTATCCCTCTGTCTCTCTTGACTTCCCCCTTTCTATTTTTACTTCTTTCACTTTCTGTCTCTCTATCTCTCTCTCTCTTTCCACTTCACTCTTCCTTTCTCTCTCTTTCTACTCCTCTCCCTTTGTCTTTCCACTTCTCACTCACTTTTCTCTCCCTCTCCCGCTCCCTTTTTACTTCCCTCACTCTCTCTCTCTCTCTCTCATTCTACTTATCTCTCTCTCTCTTTCTTCTCGTTTCTCTCCCTCCCTTCCCTTTCTTTTCTCTCTCTCCCTTTCTTTACTCTGTCTCTCTCTCTTTATACTTCTCTCTCCCACTCTCTCTATTTTCCCTCACTACTTCTCTCTCTTATTGTCTCTCTCTCTCTCTCTCTCTCTCCCACTCTTTTTACTTTTCTCTTTCTCTCTATTTTTCCCTCTCTCTCTTTCTCTCTCTCTCTTTCCCTCTCACACTCTCTTTCCCTCCTCTCTCTCTCTCGTCTCTCTCCCCTTTCACTCTCTCTCACTCTATGTCCATTTTTACTTTTCGCTCTCTCTCTCATTCTTTCTCTTTCTCTGCCTCTCTTTTTACTTTTCTCTTTCTCTCTACTCTATCTCTCTCTCTTCCTCTCACTCTCTTTCTACGTCTCTCTCTCCACAAGTCTCTCCCTCCTACTCTCTCTCTCTATTTCACTCTCTCTCTCTCTCTATCTCTTTCCCCTCATATTTTTCTCTCTCAATCATTCACTCTCTACTTCTCTCCCTCTCACTCCCTGTCTCTCTCTCTTTCTCTTTCTCTTTTTATCACTCCACATTTCTCTCACAATGTCAACTTTTCTCCCTCTCTCTACCTCTCTCATTCTCTCTTTCTCTTTTTACTTCTTTCACTCCCTCTCTCTATCTCTCACGACTTCTCTCTCTCTCTCTCTCTCTCTCTCTTTTTCTTCCCTCTCTAACTCGCTTTCTCTTTCTACTTCTCTTTCTCTCTCTCTCTCCACTTATGTCTCTCTCTATCTACTTCTCTCTCTTTCAAAGTCTCTCCTTTACTTCTCCCTCTATCTCTTTCTCTCTTTCAATCTACACTCTTTAAACTCTCTCTTTGTCTCCTTTTCTCTTTCCCTCTCATACTCTCACTTTCCCTCTACACTCTCTCTCTGTCTCCCTTTTACTCTCTCTCTCTCTCTCTCTTTCATTTTTTTACTTATCCCTCCTTTTAGCTTTACTCTCTCTACTTCTCTCTCTCATTCTCTCTGTCTCACTCTGTCTTTCTTTATCACTCTCTCTCTCACTCACACTTTCTCTCTTTCTACGTCCCTCTCTCTACCTCTTTCTTTCTCTTTTTACTTCTCTCTCTCTCCCTTTCTCTTTCTCTCCCTCTCTTTTTACTTTTCTCTTGCTTTCTACCTCACTCTCTCTCTCCATCTCACTCTCTCTCTATGTCTCTCTCTCTCTCCACATCTCTCTCTCTCACTCTCTCTCATTGATTCTCTTTCTGTCCCTCTCTTTTTACTTTTCTCTTTCTCTCTACTCTATCTCTCTCTTTCTTCCTCTCACTCTCTCTGTACGTCTCTCTTTCCACAACTCTCTCCCTCCTACTCTCTCTCTCTCTCTCTCTCTCTCTCTCTCTCTCTCTCTTTCACTCTTTCCCCTCATATTTTTCTCTCTCACTCACTCACTCTCTACTTCTCTCCCTCTCACTCCCTGTCTCTCCCACTCTTTCTCTTTCTCTCACTCCCCATTTCTCTCACATTGTCAACTTTTCTCCCTCTCTCTCTCTCTACCTCTCTCATTCTCTTTCGGTTTTTATTTCTCTCTTTACTTCTTTATCTTCCTTTCTACTTCTCTCACTCCCTCTCTCTATCTCTCACTACTTCTCTCTTCTTTCTCTCTCTTTCTCTCTCTCTCTCTCTATTTCTTCCTTCTCTAACTCACTTTATCTTTCTACTTCTCTTTCTCTCTCTCTCCACTTCTGTCTCTCTTTATCTACTTCTCTCTCTCTTTCAAAGTCTCTCTCTCCTTTACTTCTCCCTCTATCTCTTTCTCTCTCTCAATCTACACTCTCTACACTCTTTCTCTGTCTCCCTTTTACTCTCTCTCGCTCTCTCCTTTTTTTACATCTCCCTCTTTTAGCTTTACTCTCTCCACTTCTCTTTCTCCTTCTCTCTGTCTCACTCTGTCTTTTTTTATCACTCTCTCTCTCACTCACACTTTCTCTCTTTTTACGTACCTCTCTCTGCCTCTTTCTTTCTCTTTTTACTTCTCTCTCTCTCCCTTTTTCTTTCTCTCCCTCTCTTTTTACTTTTCTCTTACTCCCTACTTCTCACTCTCTGTCTCCATTTCACTCTCTCTCTACGTCTCTCTCTCTCCACATCTCTCTCCCTCCTACTCTCTCTCACTTTCTCTCTCTCTCTCTCTCTTTCTCTCTCCCCTCATATTTTTCTCTCTCACTCACCCACTCTCTACTTCTCTCCCTCTCACTCCCTCTCTCTCTCACTCTTTCTCTTTCTCTCCCTCTCTTCCTACTTCTCTATATCTCTCTCCCTCTCTCTCTACTTCTCTCTTCTCTACTTTTCTCTCTCTACTTCTTTCTCTTTCTTTTTACTTCTCTCATGCTGTCTCTCTCTCAACTTCTCCCTCTCCCTCTCTCTTTCTATCTCTCTCTAACTCCCTCTCTACTTCTCTTTCTCTCTCTACTTCCCTCCATCTTTTAATTTCTCTCTTTCTATTTCTCTCTTTCTCCCCATGTACCTCTCTCTCTCTCTCTTTTTCTTTCTCTCTCTCTCTTTCTTTCTCTCTCTATCCCTCTGTCTCTCTTGACTTCCCCCTTTCTATTTTTACTTCTTTCACTTTCTGTCCCTCTCTCTCTCTCTTTCCACTTCACTCTTCCTTTCTCTCTCTTTCTACTCCTCTCCCTTTGTCTTTCCACTTCTCTCTCACTTTTCTCTCCCTCTCCCGCTCCCTTTTTACTTCCCTCTCTCTCTCTCTCTCTCACATTCTACTTATCTCTCTCTGTCTTTCTTCTCTCGTTCTCTCCCTCTCTTCCCTTTTTTTCTCTCTCTCCCTTTCTTTACTCGCTCTCTCTCTCTTTATACTTCTCTCTCTCCCACTCTCTCTATTTTCCCTCACTACTTCTCTCTCTTATTGTCTCTCTCTCTCTCTCTATTTCACTTTCTCTCCCACTCTTTTTACTTTTCTCTTTCTCTCTATTTTTCCCTCTCTCTCTCTTTCTCTCTCTCTCTTTCCCTCTCACACTCTCTTTCCCTCTCACTCTCTCTCTACGTCTCTCTCCCCCTTTCACCCTCTCACTCTATGTCCGTTTTTACTTTTCGCTCTCTCACTCTCTCTCATTCTTTCTCTTTCTCTCCCTATCTTTTTACTTTTCTCTTTCTCTCTACTCTATCTCTCTCTCTCTTCCTCTCACTCTCTCTCTCTACGTCTCTCTCTTTCTCCACAACTTTCTCCCTCCTACTCTGTCTCTCTCAATCTCTCTCTTTCTCTCTCTTTCTCTCTTTCCCCTCATATTTTTCTCTCTCACTCACTCACTCTCTACTTCACTCCCTCTCACTCCCTGTCTCTCTCACTCTCTCTTTCTCTTACTCCCCATTTCTCTCACATTGTCAACTTTTCTCCCTCTCTCTCTCTCTACCTCTCTCATTCTCTCTTTCTCTTTTTATTTCTCTCTCTCTACTTCTTTATCTTCCTTTCTACTTCTCTCACTCCTTCTCTATCTCTCACTACTTCTATCTCTCTCTCTCTCTCTCTTTTTCTTCCCTCTCTAACTCGCTTTCTCTTTCTACTTCTCTTTCTCTCTCTCTATCTACTTCTCTCTCTCTTTCAAAGTCTCTCTCTCCTTTACTTCTCCCTCTATCTCTTTCTCTCTCTCAATCTACACTCTCTACACTCTCTCTGTTTCCCTTTTACTCTCTCTCTCTCCTTTTTTTTACTTATCCCTCTTTTAGCTTTACTCTCTCCACTTTACTCTCTCCTTCTCTCTGTCTCACTCTGTCTTTCTTTATCACTCTCTCTCTCACTCACACTTTCTCTCTTTCTACGTCCCTCTCTCTACCTCTTTCTTTCTCTTTTTACTTCTCTCTCTCTCCCTTTCTCTTTCTCTACCTCTCTTTTTACTTTTCTCTTGTTCTCTACTTCTCACTCTCTCTCTCCCTCTCACTCTCTCTCTACATCTCTCTCTCTCTCTCCTCTCTCTCTCTCCTCTCTCTCTCTCTCTCTCTCTCTCTCTCTCTCCCCTCATATTTTTCTCTCTCACTCAATTACTCACTCTCTACTTCTCTCCCTCTCACTCCCTCTCTCTCTCACTCTTTCTCTTTCTCTCCCTCTCTTCCTACTTCTCTCTCTTTCTTTCTACTTCTCTATATCTCTCTCCCTCTCTCTACTTCTCTCTTCTCTACTTTTCTCTCTCTACTTCTCTCTCTCACTCTCATTTTATCTCTCTACTTCTTTCTCTTTCTACTTCTCTCACTGTCTCTCTCTCAACTTCTCCCTCCCTCTCTTTCTATCTCTTTAACTCTCCCTCTCTACTTCTCTTTCTCTCTCTACTTCCCTCCCTCTTTTAATTTCTCTCTTTCTAATTCTCTCTTTCTCCCCATGTACCTCTCTCTCTCTCTCTCTCTCTCTCTCTTTCTCTCTCTTGACTTCCCCCCCTTTCTCTTTTTACTTCTCTCTCTCTCTTTCCACTTCACTCTTCCTTTCTCTCTCTTTCTACTCATCTCCCTTTGTCTCTCCACTTCTCTCTCACTTTTCTCTCCCTCTCCCGCTCCCTTTTTACTTTTCTCTCTCTCTCTCTCTCTCTCTCTCTCTCATTCTACTTCTCTCTCTCTTTCTTCTCTCGTTCTCTCCCTCTCGTCTTTTCTCTCTCTCCCTCTCTCTCTCTCTCTCTCTCTCTCTCTCTTTATACTTCTCTCTCTGCCTATCCTATAAATGTGTATTTGATATCCTACTACAATGTAATGAAAGGAAATCCGATGACCTACCATGATCCTTTTATTTCTTATGTTCTTTGAAGTGTCTGTCTCTAAGATATTAGATTGGATTCTAATTTTCTACGAATAAATAATTCTGATCATTCACATTTAATTGACACAATCAATCGTCTCAATGGAAATCATTTTTCTTCCATTAATTATTGATGCCAAATCTTTTTGTACAATGAAAAAACGTCATGAAAAATATTGGAGCATTGAGTGTTGTATGCAATACGGAAAATCGTCCCTGATTAAAAAGGAGTTTTTTAATAAAAAATTATCAATTTAAGATGGTGAAAGATTAATTTCTATTTCAATTAAGTTATCATTAAAATAAAAAATAATAGGGAATAGAAAATTAAATTAAAAAAAGAAAAGATATATTAACTAATAAAAATTTAATTTATTAACTCATAGGATATGTGTCGTCTAAAGAGCGATCCAGCAGTGATCCGGACTCCACCTTTTTTTCCCTATCCATCTTTCTTAATGCCGCTTTTCTCTCTCTATCTTTCTTTACTCCCTCGCCATCATGCCATCATGCAGCGTCTCTACCTTTCTCCGTCCTCTTTTCAGCAACCAGACGGCCTTGGGGTGGGAAAGGATTAACTTTCCTTAACTTTCCTTCTCCCAGCAAATGGGCCCACTCCATGAAGAATCTCACCCTATTCACCACACTATTCAAATGGTTAGGGTTTACCAATTCAGGAATAAAAAAAAAAAAAAAAAATAGCGAACGGTAAATATTGCAATTGTATAAAATGGTCTTCCTCTCACCAAAAGAAATAAGTAAAATAAAATGGCCATCCGAAGTGGGCCATCTGGGAAAACCCCACCCAAGATAAAATTTGAAATAAAAAATAAAAAATCTGTTTAACCAGTCCCGTTCAGAAGCCTTGTGCCAAACGAAACAGAGTGAAGAGTGAGCGACAAACTAAATAGTTCAAGTTTTCCGGACCGAGTTGTACGAGAGGGGAGAGAGAATGGTGCTTTGGGAGATTACATTGACAACGGCTTACTTTTTTGGGGTTGAAACGAACTTACGGGCTCGCTCACGAAGCTCCAACGTCCGCTCATCGGCCCTCATCATCCTCGGATCCGCCAATTCCTTCCACGGGTATGCTTATACTTGCCCTTTCCTCGCTTTGTTTATGTTCGTGTATCATCTATCAGGTTTCCTAATTTATTTCTCTCTAGATGTTTGAAGGATGACTTTGTTGATAAAATCTTATAATTGATTATTTTATGCTGAAACATTAGGGTGATCCGTATAGGATTCAAAGCGTGCGGTGGTGATGAATAGCTTCCAAATTTAAGTTTTTCCAATTTTGGGTTTGCTTTTCAATTCAGTGATGGTTTGAACATTGTAAAGGGATCGATATGAGAGAAAAATACCTACCTATCTTTTTTTAATAGTTAAGGCATGTTATTTTGCATGCTGGATTCCTTGATGTCTCTTTAAGGATGATAAACTTTTTTAAACCTTAGGATTTAGGGCTGTGTGATCTCTTGGAATTTTCAGTTGGCAGTTGAGATGAATTTTTTGTGGAGAGTGGAGCTTTTAATGGGGTGATGATTTTGTTTTTAGTCTGCCTTTTTGCTTATGTTAAGGCTGGTTTTGGATTTGTAGGTTTGGTAGGGGTTTCTGATGTTTTCTTCTTGGTCCCCCTCTGTCATTTGTTTTTTCACTAAATCATATGAACAAGGACCAAAATGGAAGTTGCAATGCTTCAGGAAGAGAATTTTACAGGTGCCCTGAAGTTAAGATTGTACTCAACATCATTCATCAAAAAAAGAAAAAAAAAAAAAAAAAAAAAAAAAAAAAAAGAAGAAAAAGGATTGTACTAAACATTGAGATAAATTAAAATTGTAGTCAAATCCTTGCAAGAGGCATTGGCCCTTGGTTTTATCCTCCAAAAGTTTGATGTTGGAAATTGAGCAGTCCTTGTGCTGCTAATACGTAGAAAGAGCTCCTCTAAGAGCTGTTGACATTGCAACATCCTACCCAACTATTGCATGAGGCCACTAACTCCAGTCCCTGCAACCGCAAATATGGTCTGCACTTAGTCTTTGACTAGTACTTGTCCAGGAATTTGCATTTTCCAATTCAAATTCATTTCTATGAAGACCTAGTGTTGAGAAATTCTGGAAAAGAAGCTTCCTTAGCTGTCATGAGAGGGGAATCACTCGCTCTCCCTTGGTCCCTTTCATTAGGTAAGTCTAAAGGAGGTGAATAAACTTTCCTTAGTGGATTAAATTTTTTTTTTTTATGTTTAAACAAGTATTGCAAGTGAGTTGGCATAATTTAAACAAACCACAAACCACAATTCAAAACATATAGTGGTTCAAATGGGATTCCCAACCTAGGCCACTCATCCTCAAGTGACAAGTCTACATTTGAGATCCACCATTCTCCCTTTCATACGGTAGTTGGGGAAGAACACATTTTTTTACAAATCATTTTGGTAAAGAGGAACATTACAAATCTTCGTTCCAGGTCAAGAGGAGCCTATAATCTTTTAAGGATGAGTGAGTCTTTGTAAAACCTAAGTATGTGGTCTAGGCTATATGTAACTTTTATATAGACAAGAGGATCCTTGTGTTGGCCAAGTATGGTTAGGCCCAACATTACAATTAAAAGAAGGTAAGAATTTACCTAGGCAAGGAGTGTGACACTAATTCTTGCAATGTGCAATGATATGATGATATGTATAAAGAAGATTTTGCACAATGTGTAGACTTCACTTTAGAGCTTTTGGCTTTGATCTTGGGCTTTGAAGAGATCACAAATGGAAGCTTGAGTTTTTGCTTGATTTCTTGTGACAAGTGTGCTTTTTAATTGTTTGTTGCAATTTGGAGCCCAAGAATATGGTCTTGGATGATGTAAATAGTTGATGACTACTCATAATAAATAAGGCTTTAAATAGGCCCAAAGAATATTCTAATTCGTCGACCAAAAGAGTCCCAATGGATTTATTTTTATTGCTACCGGTCAACCGCTAGGGTCCATCTGGTCGACCGTTGGAATTTGGTCTTTAAAAACTAGTTGTTATATAGTTGTTGTATAGATGGTTGACAGCCATTGGACAAGTCTCTATCCACCGATGGATAGCGGTCAACCGATAAAAGTCCGGACAATGACTCGCCGAATGATCCGGTCGATCATCGAGCCCGAAATACGGTGACTTTCATTTTTTCTTTGGAGGTTTGATGCGGGATCCGGGTTGAAAAAACTCTAATTAGATCTGCTGTGGACCCACCCAAATAATATGCAAGCTTAATTCAATAAACAGTGGTAGAACTGTAAATAAGCTCACAACTCAACCAGTAGTGGTAGATTTGTAATTAATCGAAGTATGTAATAGCTTTATAAAACCAAATAATACCTTAGGACATGGGAGGAATTAGAATTAAAGATGGTGGTTAATTAGGAGGCAAACATAAGGAATGGTAAAATTGTAATAACCAAGAGATTGAAGGTTATGCATTGAGGGAGAATGAGAAGTGGAATAAAAGAGATCACCTTCTTCAAGTTCCACGACGGTAACAAAGGAGGCGGTAATCAGATTGCTTCTAGTTGAGAGAACATAACCGATAGGTCTCAGATTGACCTGAAATTTGAAGGGGAGGTCATAAACTAGAAGGACTATCAGTGAATCACCATAAGCAGTTAGGATTGAATCCCATATGGAGCAAATCAAGTCTGCAAGTACTGTCAGGCGGTAGTTGCAAGTGCAGCAATGTTAGAAGCTTGGATTCTATCAGCTTAAGGGGTTTCAGCAAGTAAGGTTCTTGGGTTAGGGTCGTTTAGGGTCAAGGAAGACTCACCCAAAGTTTCCAAGGTGAAAGGAGGAAGGGATGAAGGAAATCTAGCCAGAAGTTATGGGCTGGGACAGAAAACAGAAAATAAAGAAGAAGAACAGGGGAGGTGGAAGAAAAAAAGAGGGGTGGGGGAATCAGCCTCGTAGTAGGTGCTGATCTGTTGCCGATCACAAAGAGGAAAAAGAGAGAGAGAAGAGAGAGAAAGCGCTCACTTTCGGCCCGTAGGCACACCACAATAACCAATCAATTCTTGCTTCTATTCAATTCTTCAATTCTGAAATTAAAAGACTGCTTACATGGTCTATTTAAAGATAAAACTTTCCTAAACTAATTGATAGAAACTTAGAAACTAAATAACATCTAATCTCTATGGAATAAAATTCCTATTTAAAACAGAAATAATAAATAAGGAAACCTAATATTGAAACTTCCTATTTTTAATTAATCCTCTACCAACCCTTTCCATACCAAAATGTTGGTTTGGGTTCGAGCCGGTTTCAGGTTTGGCTTGGGTAGCCGGATCGGCTCGTATCGATCCATCCATGATATGGCTACTGCATCAAGGATACTATTTCTAGTATCGATTTTTGCCCGACATGTCAATACAAGTCAACTAGTAGAACCTGGTCGATGGGGTCCGATTGGCTTGTCCTTACCGAACATCAGCTAAAAGCTCTTTTTTGAAGGTTTTTCAAACCCTAATCTTTTTGGGCTTTTACTTGGATTTGGTTCCAAATTATTAGGTCACGGGACATAAATTGGCGTCCCTTATGGTCAATCTAATGCATGTGATGCATGATATACAATGTTACATCATGCTTTGTGCAAG
>JAMYWD010000017.1:0-97776 GCA_028583415.1 Protea cynaroides
GCCGGTATAGTCGACCGGTCGAATTAAAATTCGGGCCGAGACATACCGGTCGCATGTCTATGAGATACCGGTCGCCACTCTATACACATTGTTGCGACCGGTATAGTCGACCGGTCAGAAAAATTTTCTGGCCGAGACATAGCCGGTCGCACACTGGGTTGATACCGGTCGACCGGTATAGGCATAACCGTCGACCGGTATGCCCAAAATGGCTTTAAAATCGCGAAAAGTGAGATTTTTTCTCACTTTTCCTTTCTCTTTCTCTCCGGTGGCGATTCCTCTCGCCCAACCGAGTTGCTACAGTCCGACCGGTACTTTTGGAAGCCGATTTCGTGATTCCAAAGCTAGAACATCGTCTCCAGGTAGGTCCTCTCTCTCTCTCATATTTTACAAGTTTTTCCATATCGTCTATATGTAAAATTTTAGATTTTTCTTTGTTCGAGATGTTTTAACCGTAGGAACTCTTTTCCTTTGGCTTAGAAAGGGTTTAGGGACCCCCAAGAGCAAAAGCCCTCAACTAATTTGGGGTTCCACCAAACGGTTTTCCTAAAAAATCAAATTTTTCATCTTCTGACCTAGGTTTTCATGAAATTTCGAAATTTTTATAATTTTTCTTAATTCTTGAAATTTCTTGAAATTGCTTGTTATAATTGCTTGTGATTGGCTTATTGAGGAGTGTGGGGGTTACGTAAGTCCTCCTCCCCATGTTTTTGGGTGAGTTTGAGGCTTTTTCCCAATTTACTGTCGTTATGCTGCCGAAATTTTGAAAATTTCTAACTTCTATCTCATTTTCCTTTGTTTTGCAGATTCTAAATGGCTCCAAGATGCAACCTCGGGAAACGCTCACATGGTTCTAGTTCTCGGATTCCCCTCTCCACCAGTCCCCTCGCCTAGATGAGCTATGGTTTCGCTCCTTGGAAGCTCGTGGCTCGGTTTCCCTGGTTTGATGATAAGAGTATTGTATCCGGGCGCCGGGTCAACGTGGAACAATTGCATCGGTTCAATGTAGAGACGGCTTTTGGGGCTCTAGGTTGGCTGCCGGTTATTTCCTACACAGAGACTACACGCCCTAACCTGGTCAAGCATTTTTATGCAAATTTGGAACTCGAAGGGGATGTCGAAGACCCGAACCAGTGTAGGGATCTACGCATCACCGCCACGTCCGGGGTATACATATCTCCTTCAACACCCACCGGTTGGCTGATCCGCTTGGGGTTCCCAATGATGGAGATTTGGTGTACTGCGCCCCCAAGGCGAAAGGTTACTTGATCGAAGATTTGCGGCCGGGAGATAGCGCATCGAGATACTCAACCCCGGGGCTCCTATGAAGGCAGCTAGCTTGAGACCTATACCCCGGGTCTACTGACCGCATCATCCAAGACGATATAGTGCCACGGAGCGGTCACTACAATGAGTTGTCCCAGCTCACCCAAGACGTCACCTATTACGCTCCGCACAGAGAGCGGATCTCACTTCCTTACCTCATCATCCGGACTATGCATCGAAGCGGCCGTGGCCGATCGGGCCAGCAACCTTCCCTATGGCCGCCTCGTTACTTTCCTTCTTCGCCCGTCGGGTGTGAGTTTCGGGAGGAGAGGCAGCCGTCGAGGACTCCATGACCTCCGACATCGAGCCGGGATGCGATAAATAGGGATGCAGATGGTTGATCTGCCCATTAGTGATGACGAGTTGGAGGCTCGCCCTCGTCCACTTGGGAGACTAGCAGCAACAGCAGCAGTAGCAGCTGCGGCCAATGCGGCCTATGCGGCAGAGATGGGGGATGATGATGATGATGATGTAGTTGGGGAAGCACCAGTGCCTGCCCCACGGCCTCCACTGTACCACCACCATCCGTTCCCCACACCGGGCCATCTCAAGCCCCTCCCGACTCGGTGTTGAGTATGTTTATCGAGATCAGGGGACACCCGGAGGGTCATCCTGGAGTCTCACGAGCGATGGGTCAGGAGTTGGGACGCCTGGCTCGTGGTCTACGGGTGACTCAGGACCAGGTGCATTGGCTTAGGGTCGTATACCAGCGGGACTATGATATAGCTGACCCCATACCTCCCAGGCCTCCTACCCCATGATCTTCGATTTACTTTTCTTTTCATATGACTGTTTATATAACAGGGTAACTTTCCGGTATGTGGACTGTACCCTGTAGCATTATTACATTTGATACACTTTTCTATTTAATGAAAGTTCATGGTTTTTCCTAACTAGTGTATGTGCACAATTAAGTTTCATATTTAGAATAGTACATTACTCTCTTTCTTAATCCGTCTCAGGTATCAAACAATGCTTAGGGTGTGTTTGTATTAAGATTTTTAAACTTCCTAACTAAGTTCATCGACTCAGTTAAGTGCAACATGGTTTGTTGGAACAGAGCCCGAGAGCTCTGATACCAAGTTGTCACACCCCAATTCGATCCAACCGTAACGGTGTGAGTGAACCGTCATTGAACCAACGGTTCACACCAGGATCTCGAATAGGCCGTGTCCACCCATACAAACCAATTACACATAACCACAATCAGAATATAAATATACAGCAGAAGACTTTAAATAGAATGAACTGAGTATCTATTGATAATTTAAATAAATATCCCATTATTCAAATTCAAAGATAAAATAATAATCTTTTACATCTCTTAATAACAAACAAAAATAACTGAAATAAATAAATAAACAATCACAGGTACACGCAGAAAGGGCACTCGCATGAAGCGTCATGCTCGCCCCGTCGCGCCCGTACATCCAACACCGCAAAGCACCACCATACGCCGGAGCGTTTACGCAATCGTCCACAGTATAACCTGCATCCAGATCTAAAACAAGATGTGCACAAAGGGTGAGCTCACAACACCATCTCAAGAAGACAATCGGACAGTTTCACAATATTATGCATGAGTAACAATCAATTTTATCGTCGTGGTCTGGTTTTAAGTTTACAATGTGCTATAGAAAGGTTTGGTGGCCCCCGCACCTCTATACACGAGTGTGTGGCGTCGCACAGTAATCACACTACCACCAACCCACATGCACCCATCATGGAATAGAGATAGAGCTAAGATATACCCGCACCTCCCCGATACTCTACCCATACCGGTACCCTAAGCCCCTGCGGCCGGGGCTCAAGTAAACTAGGCTCGCAACTAACCAATCCTATATGTCAACAATGTATGCTCTATCCCAAGACAGCCGTCACGGCATAGAGATAGAGCTAGAGCGTGCAGGCCGGGCCGGAGACCACCAAACCTCACCTCCCCCGATACCCTATCCGCAACTAACCCACTAGGATAGAAACAATACGCGAGTAGACCCTATCCCAACATAACTCCCTACGGCATAGAGATAGAGCTAAAGCATCGTGGACAAGCCGGCGTCGACTCGGAATCCTCAAGTACCACCCAACGATGGCCCGGACAACATCAATATCGGAGACCACCGTACCACGATCTTCCCCGATACCCCACCCGTACCAAGCATGTTAAGACAGAATACTACAAAAAGTGCCGGTGTGAAGAGCGATCCCGGGCCCATGCCCCACTCCACACACCAACGAAAACAATCACATGCCTAACAATCACATCCTATGAATGGATGAACAATAATAATAGCGAAAGTAAAGGATGGCATGTGAATATGCACAAACATCACATCATAGATATTCAATGATTAACAATGATTTATTGTCCATTAATTATTAGGTTTAGGTCAGATTCCCTTACCGGAGCCCGTTCGATTACTTGCTCCACGTCACAAGATCCAAACGATAAGTCACAGCGTCCTACATAATATTAGGGTTTCATTAGAATATATTATTTAGGGTTTCATGTTGGTCGGAAACCAACAGAGATCACAAAATACCCTCACAGAGCTGACCGGTGGCATGTACCGGTCGCAGCTCTGTGGGAAAGACTGGCGACCGGTATGGTCAGCCGGTCCCCCACAGATAACCTCCCGAGAGGTAGCGGTCGCAACATACCGGTCGCACTATGTGCAACCGGTATAGTCGACCGGTATGTCTCTGGAAGACCATACATGGGTTCTTCGACTGCCGTCGATCATCCTCCACGGATTTTCAGGGTTTCTCCTATCCATTCTAAGTCTAGGCTTTGAGTTAGAATTATCCCCAACTCATTCAAGTCTCGTTTCGATAAATATCATCTCGAAACTCAAATCTAGGGTTTGACGGGAACTTAGGGCTTATTGGCCAATTTAGGGTTTTAGATCAATACCTACTTTGCATGGTATTGATCCACCCACACAACTAACATAGGGTAAGAAGATGGATTCAAACACTTACCGTTGACAGGCGTAGCGAGAGCTTCGTCAAATGGTAATGGCGGCACCTCCTTCTTCTTCCTAACTCCTTCTCCTTTCCAAGCTCTTTCTTTTCTCTAGGGTTTGTGAGAGACAATGGAAAGGATTTGAGGGGTTTAAGGGTGTATTTATAGGCTAGAAATAGGGTTTAGTAACCCTACTAGGATTAGGAAACTTCTAGGATTCGAAATCAGGAAAGCGGGACCCGCAGAGACCAATTTCCAAAATCCCGCACATAGCTGTGCAGGCCATACCGGTCGACCGGTACCATCATCCGGTACCATCGACCGGTATACCTAAAATCAGGTATAATTGGTCGACTTCGGTCCGATTTCGTACCTGTTTGTTATCCGCTTGCCCCGTCTGGCTCGGTGATGATCGGAAGACCTGTCACGATACAAAACCAAGGTTAGACCGGGTTTTCAGAGTGCGGGTCTTACAGATGTGGTATTAGAAGAATATTATGGGCCTTGCCCAGTGCTTATTGAAGGACGAGAGTTGGAAGCCAATCTAGTCCAGCTGGAGATGTCAGATTTCGATGTCATTCTTGGTATGGACTGGTTATCTAAACCTTCAGCAAACCTATTATGTGCTGAGAAGAAGTTGGTGTTCAAGGACAGTGAAGGGTTGGAGTTCAATTTTAAAGGGGTAGGCTGCCTAGAAAGAGAAAGCTTATACTCTCAGCCCTAAAAGCAAAGAAGTGTTTAGAGAAAGGGGGGATAAGATACCTCGTATCAGTGGTGGATGTGACCGCTGACTTGCCAAAAATGGAGGACATCAAAGTAGTACGGGAATTTCCTGATGTATTTCCAGAAGACCTACCCGGGTTGCCACCAGACAGAGCTACTGAGTTTGTGATAGACCTCCTACCAAGGGTAGAACCTGTGTCTAAAGCACCTTACAGGATAGCTCCTACCGAGTTGAAAGAGTTAAAAACTCAGCTGCAAGAACTGTTAGACAAGGAATTTGAAAGGCCTAGTATCTCACCTTGGGGAGCACCTGTGCTCTTTGTCAAGAAAAAGGATGGTAGCGTACATCTTTGTATGGACTATCGAGAATTAAACAAGCTCACTATCAAGAACAGGTATCCACTACCAAGAATAGATGATTTTTTTGATCAATTACAAGGTTCGAATGTATTCTCGAATATTGATCTGAGGTCAGGGTATCATCAACCAAAGATTAAGGAGGCAGACATCCCCAACACAGCTTTCAGGACGCGATATGGACACTATGAGTTCCTTGTGATGTCCTTTGGGTTGACCAATGCACCTGCATCATTTATAGAGCTAATGAACCGAGTATTCCATGACATGTTGGATACATCGGTTATCGTGTTCATCGATGATATTTTTGTATGTATACTCCAAGGATCAAGAAACACATGCAGTGCATCTAAGAGCAGCATCACAAAAACTAAGGAGAGAGAAGCTCTATGTAAAATTCAAGAAATGTGAATTCTGGTTAGATGAAGTAGCCTTCCTTGGTCACGTGGTGTCTGCTGAAGGAATCAAGGTCGATCCCAGTAAAATTTCTACCATAGTAGGATGGGAGGCGCCAAAGACAGTTGCTGAAATTCATAGTTTCCTGGGCTTAGCTGGATACTACAGAAGGTTTGTGGAGGATTATTCCAAGATTGCTGTTCCACTCACCAGGTTGACCAAAAAGGGGGAGAACTTCATATGGACTGAAGAATGTTAAAAATGCTTCCAGACGCTGAAGTCAAGATTGGTATCAGCACCTATATTGACTATTCCAGCTCCAGACCATCCATTCAAACTATATACAGATGCTTCAGGTTTGGGACTGGGTTGTGTGCTGATGCAAGGAGAACAGGTGATAGCCTATGCCTCAAGACAGCTGAAAGAGCATGAGAAGAACTACCCTACACATGACCTAGAATTGGCAGCGGTCATTCATGCTATCAAGACTTGGAGGCATTACCTGTATGGTGAGAAATTTCAGATTAAGTCTGATCACAGAAGCCTGACGTATATTTTCACCCAAAAGGACCTGAAAATGAGGCAGAGGAGGTGGTTAGAATTACTCAAGGACTACGACTGTGACATTCACTATCACCCTGGTAAAGCTAACATTGTAGCTGATGCGCTGAGCAGGAAATGGGCATCGAACCCTGAAGCAGGACCAAGTACAAATGCAGCATTGTGTGCTACTGTTTCTGGCTCATCAGAGGATAAAAAACAATTCTTAATAAAGTCAGCAGATGATCCTATTGAACAAGGGTTGATACACCAGTTCACCCTTATGTTTACAACATTGAAGATTTTTCCCGACCTGAAGGAAGAAATAAAAGCAGCAGTCCTACAGGACCCATACCTCAGGCCAGTTCAAGAAGATTTGAAAAAGGGTCGAGCCAACCCTGATTTCACCATGGATGCAGACAAGGTACTCAGATATCATGGGCGTTTATGTGTACCCGAGAATGAAGATCTCGAAATCCAAAACCGAATCATGTTGGAAGCTCACTCTACTCCAAATTCAGTACATCCTGGGAGAACCAAGATGTACCATGACCTAAAGAGAATATACTGGTGGAGGGGTATGAAAGCAGACCGCAATACACCATGGACAAGTTGGCAAGATTGTATGTGGACAATATAGTCAGACTGCATGGTGTCACAGAGAGCATAGTATCTGATAGAGATCCACGCTTCACATCAAAGTTCTGGGAGGGGCTACAGAAGGCAATGGGGACGAAACTAAAGTTCAGTACAGCCTTCCACGCTCAAACGGATGGGCAGTCAGAGAGGACCATCCAGAACCTAGAAGATATGCTTCGCGCATGTGCTATCGACTTTAAGGGGGCTTGGGATGAGAAGGTTTCCCTCATTGAGTTTGCCTACAACAACAGCTACTAGTCTACGATCCAGATGGCCCCATATGAGGCCTTGTATGGCAAGAAATGTCGGACACCATTATTATGGGACGAAGTTGGAGATAGAAGGATCGTCGGATCAAAATTTGTAGAAGAAACCTGCAAGGCAGTAGATCAAATCAAGAACCGAGTAAAGACAACTCAGGTGCGTCAAAAGCACTTTGCTGACAACAGGCGACGAGACTTTGAATTCATGATTGGTGATAAAGTTTTCTTGAAGGTGTCACTAGTAAGAGGACTGAAGTGGTTCGGCATAAAAGGAAAACTATGTCCTAGATATGTGGGACCATATGAAATTCTGTCCCGATGCGGCAAAGTGGCCTATCAACTTGCATTGCCACCAGCGATCGCGTCCACAACGTCTTTCACGTGTCCTTACTAAAGAAGCACGTGAGAGACCCTTCACACATTCTTGTTGCAGACCCCCAGATTTGATAGAAGACTTAACCTTCGAAGTGGTGCCAATCCAGCTCATTAGTAAAAAGGTACAACAGCTTCGAAGGCGAGCTATCCACTATCTCAAGGTAGTTTGGAAAAGTCAGGACGTAGAAGAAATTACTTGGGAGGAGGAGGATGCCATGCGACAAGAATACCCTCATCTTTTCGACTCTGAAGGTACGTACAATTTTGGGGATGAAATTTCTTTTAAGGGAGGGGGAATTGTGAGACCTACATGGAAATTTTGGGGACGAAATTTCTTTTGAGGGTGGTAGAGTTGTAAGAACCATACTTTGAAAACCCGATCTAATCCATGGTTCTATATGATGACAGGTCTCCCAATCATAATCGGACCGGAAGGCGAAGTCGGGTGATGAACCATTCAATTTTTAGGTATGAGAACCTGCGAAAAAATGTATAAATCTCATACCGGTCTCACTATACCGGTTGAGGTATGTGCAACCGGTATGTGCTACTGGTATGGGTATACCGGTCTGACTATACCGGTTTGAGTCACTCAGACCGGTATGTGCGACTGGTATGTCTAGTTTCAGCTGGAGACGGACTCCAGTGGGTCCCTCCCCCCGATTTGAAACTTGGAAAGTTTCCAATTGTGGGAAACCTTCCTATGAACGGCCTCCCACTATTAATAGAGACTTTAGCACTCCTTCTGATCCTTCTCAAAACCCTATCCGTCTGGAGGAGAGCTGAGAAGGAGCAAGGAGGAGGAGGCCGCCCAGGAAGGAGGTTTCCATTGGAGGAGCACACCGTCAACCGACAAACACCGTCGGTAAGTGCTCTATACTCTTAGTAATATTAGGATTTCTGATCGAAGCCGTGAAGCGGCGCGACGATCCAAAATCCTAGATCTTGCAATGAACCTAGTCTCTTATTTAAATCTAATCTAGGTTTGATACGACGTTCTAGTCGAAACCAGAAGGCCATTAGAGTATTTGAATCTTAGAATGGGTTAGGAAAAATCCTAGAAACCAAGCCAATGACCAATGGGAAAGGGAGATGCAAGATCGAGTTCTTGGATCTAATCCGTGGAACAAACCGGTTGGACACAAAGTCCGGTGGTATGGGCCTGTGGTGTATACCGGAGGCACATACCGGTCTCACATATGTGCAACTGGTATATACCGCAACCGGTATACATACCGGTGGGACATATCGGTCTCACTTTCCTGAGACCAGTACCTACGACCGGTATGGTTTCTGAACCTTGTTTGCTTGGTCAAGCAAGGTTCTGACCAACTGTGACCTTAATAAATTAATTCTAACCTATGAATATGTAGGACCTGTAGACAACGTGAGAATACCCTGTGATGCAGAGCGAGATGTTATCACGCGTCAGGTAAGGGACAAGACCCAAACTCTAATTAATTAATTAACCAGTAAACCTTTGCAACTGAATTGTATATATAGTTCATTGCTTGATGTCTGTGCATTTCACATGCCATGTAATTACTTCTTTTGTTACTATTATCTGTTCATGCATTTCATATGCTAGGATTGTTGGATGTTAGGCATGTGTATGTTTTAGTTAGTGTGTGGAATGTGAAGGGGGTGTGCCCTGGATATATCCACAAATAACACCTTTTTCGTATCGCCATCTACCTTAGCAGACTTGGTGCGAATAGGGTATCAAGGGGAGGACGTGGGAATGTGGTTCTTCCTACCCGCTAGACTCGAGACCTATCTCTATGTCGAAGGGAGCCGTGCTGGCGTAGGGCCATTGATACTGTATTGCCATTTAGGACTGATTAGAAACGGAACCCACTTCCAAGCCTTTACCAGTAGGGGTTTAGGTATTGGTACGGTGTGGGGTATCAGAGAGAGGACGTGGGATTGTGGTTCTTCCTGCCCGCCAGACTCGAGTCCTATCTGCATTCCAGAGTGAGTGATGTGGGGAAACAACAGTAGTGTGGTAGGTTCCTGACTATTGGGTGTGCTCACACTCTCATGCATGGAGGTGCGGTAGCCGCAAAACCTTACCATAGCATATTTGCAAGTTATACCTGACCCAAATTGTAATGTTATCCCATGCATATTGTATGTTGCATTGGTCTTGTACTTACTGAGCTAAGTTGTGAGCTCACCCAAAAATATATATATTTTTTTCAGATCTTGATGCAGGGTATACGGTGGAGGACTTTATAACTGCTCCAGCTTACAGCACGGTGGCTACCCTGGACTCCCAGATAGTGGAGGACAAGCATGATGCGTCATGCAAGTGCTCGTTCTGTGTCTTCTCTTAGTGATTGGTTTATTTTCTGTTAAAATATTGTAATAATTATTACTTAAATTTTGTAAATGATGGAATGATTGGAGTATTTATTTCAATTACAACATAGAATTTAGTTCATTTATTTATATTCCGCTGCTATGTATTAATCTCTGATTATGTTAGACTGCTTGGGAATGATTGGTTGACACGGTCTATTGAGATCCTAGTGTGAACCATGGTTTAGAACCGGTTCACTCACACTTCTGGTTCAACCAAAATTGGGGTGTGACAATATCTTCTAAGATTTGAATAGTTCTTTCTGACTGCCCGTCTATCTGAGGATGAAAAGATGTACTAAACTTCAACTTGGTTCCCATGGCTTTTGGTAATCCTTTCCAGAACTTTGATGTAAAATGGGGATCTCTATCAGATACTATACTCTCTAGGACGCCATGAAGTCTGACTATATTATCCACATATTGCTTGGCCACCTTGTCCATGGTATACTGATGTCTGACAGCGATGAATCGAGCTGTCTTGGTAAGTCGATCATCTATAACCCTTACTACATCTACTGACCTTGTTATCAAGGGTAGGCTAGTGACAAAATCCATTGTGATACAGTCCCACTTTCATGCTGGCTCCGATAGTGGTTGTAGCAAACCTGTGGGTCTCTACCTTTCTTCTTTAACTTGCTGGCACTTCAGACATTGGAATACGAATCGAGCTACATCTGCTTTCATATCCCTCCTCCAATATAGTCTTCTTAAATCATGGTACATTTTGGTGCTTCCTGGATATACCAATATGAGGTATGATGAGCTTCTGTCATAATTCTATCTCTGATATTTGAGTTCTCACTCTCAGGTATACATAATCATCCACGATAACTGAGTACCTTGTCTGAATCCAAGGTAAAGTCAGGGTTGTTTTTACCCTTTTCTAGATCTTCTTGCACAGTTTTGAGGTGTAGATCCTGTAGGATTTCTATTTTGACCTCATCTATGAGATCCGATGAGATCTTCAAAGCTGCGAATATCAATGTGAACTTATGAATTAAGCCCTGTTCCACTGGATCTCTTGCAGTCTCCAATATATGCTCTTCATCATTCTCTATTGAGCTTAACGCTGCAGCACACAGTGCAACGTTTGTACTAGGTCCTGCCTCAGGTTTCAATGCCCACTTTCTGCTTAAGGCATCAGCCACGACATTTGCCTTGCCCGGATGGTAATGGATGTCACAATCATAATCTTTTAATAGCTCCAGCCATCTCCTTTATCTCATATTCAGGTCCTTCTGAGTAAAAAGATAAGTCAAACTCTTATGATCCGACTTAATCTGAAACTTTTCACCATAAAGGTAGTGCCTCCAAGTCTTGATTGCGTGAATGACCACTGCTAACTCTAGATCATGCGTAGGATAGTTCTTCTCATGCTCTTTCAACTGTCTTGATGCGTAGGCAATCACCTGTTCTCCTTGCATCAACACACATCCAAGACCCAACCCTGAGGCATTCGTATATAGGGTAAACGGCAAGCCTGGTGCTGGGATGGTCAAGATAGGTGCAGAGACTAGTCTTGACTTTAGAGTCTGAAAGCACTTCTCACACTCATCTGTCCATATGAACTTTTCTCCTTTCTTAATTAGTCTGATAAGTGGAACGGCGATTCTTGAGTAGTTTTCCATGAATCTTCTATAGTAACCAGCAAATCCAAGGAAACTACGAATCTCTGCAACTGATTTTGGTGCATCCCATCCTACTATAGCTGCGATCTTACTTGGATCTACCTTGATACTATCTGCAGATACTACGTGACCCAAGAAGGCCACTTCCTTCAGCCAAAATTCACACTTCTTGAACTTGGCATAAAGCTTCTCCCATCTCAGCCGTTGTAGGTCTGCTCTCAAGTGTTGCATGAGCCTCCCTGTCCTTTGAGTAGACCAAGATGTCGTCAATGAATACGATGACCGAAGTGTCCAACATGTCATGAAATACTTGGTTCATCAGTTCCATGAACGACGCTGGAGCGTTAGTCAACCCGAACGACATTACCAGGAACTCATAATGCCCATACCTTGTCCTGAAAGCAGTCTTCAGAATATCTCCTGCCTTGATCTTCAATTGGTGATACCCTGATCTAAGATCAATTTTCGAGAAAACCTTTGCACCCTACAACTGATCGAACAGATCATCGATCCTAGGCAAAGGGTATCAATTCTTGATGGTTAACTTGTTCAACTCTCGGTAGTCGATACATAATCGTACGCTACCGTCCTTCTTCTTTACGAACAATACAGGTGCTCCCCACGGCGATATGCTTGGTCGTATGAAACCCTTATCTAGTAGTTCTTGTAACTGGGTCTTCAACTCTTTTAATTCTGTAGGGGCCATCTTGTACGGTTCCTTAGACACCGACACCGACCCTGGCATGAGGTCTATCACGAACTCTCTAGCCCTGTCTGGAGGTAGACCTGGTAGATCCTCTAGAAATACATCTGAAACTCTCGTACCACATCTAGATCTTCCATCATTGGCACCTCTGCAGCGATTTCGACCATAGACACTAAGTACCCCACTCCTCCCTTCTCTAAGCATCTCTTAGCTTTTAGGGTAGAGAGGATCAGCTTCCGCTTCCAAGGTAATTTGGTTCTAGTAAAGCTAAAATCCTTTCCCTTATCATCCTTAAAAACAAGTTTTATTTCACCACATAATAAGTTCGCTGAATGATGGCCTAGCCAATCCATTCCCAAGATGACATCAAAGTTTGCCATCTCGAGTTAAACCAGATTTGCTTCTAGGTTTTGACCCTCAATACTAACTGAACATGGCCCATAGCATTCATTCAACGCCACTTCTACTCCCAACGGCGAGCGAACTATCAAGCTTGGAGTTAAGAGCTTGATAGGTAACTCCAATCGCTTCCCGAAAGACATAGAAACAAAGGAGTGTGTAGCCCCAGAGTCAAAGAGTACTCTGACGGGTACACCAGCTATATCTACAGTTCCTGGAATTTAATTTTTTTTTCCTTAGTCTACATGCTCATACATAGTATTGCAGTAACCAAAATAACAAGAGTCGGATTCATACCAGTAACCACATCAGGTGATGTGACTGCCTCCTCAGTGGTGACTGGAAATACCTTCCCTTATTGTGGCGGTTGCTTACTAAGTAGAGTACAGGTCTTTGATTAATGGCCCAGTTGCTAGCAGTTGAAACATTTGACATTAGGGTTTTGACCAGCTACTTGTGATGGTGGTGGTGCAGTAGTATTCTTTGCTGGCACCATAGCAGACTGAGCCCTGTATGGGAAGAATGGTCTAGTGTTCCCTCCACCCGAAGTCTCAATAGCAGGCCTTTTCAGTCCGTATTTTGAGCAAAGAAACTATCTCTTTGGCTTGATTCAATCACCCTAGCAATTTGCATAGCCTCGTTATACCCCTTCTTCTCCAAACCCAAGATGTGCTCCCAAATACTTCCTCGTAATCCCATAGTGAACCTACGGGTTATGGTTTCCTCCTCTGCATGCTTGTGGGAGCGAAGAAAAATAGCTCTTCGTACTTCTGCTGGTACGCATCAACAGTCAACTGGGATTGCTGCAGGTTAAGGAATTCCTTCTCCATTTGATCATGAAAGCTCTTAGAAAAGTACTTATCGAAGAAGGCTCCCTTGAATATTTCCCAGGTGATTTGGGTGTGCTTCGTCTCCAAGTATGGCCGGGTAGAATTCCACCAGGCATTAGCATCTTCCTTGAGCATGTGCGTAGCAAATAGCACCTTTTCATCCTCCATGCAAGTCATCAGACGGAAGTTCTTCTCCATCTTAGCAACCCACTATGCAGGCCACAGTGGTTTTCCTGGTTCCCTTGTGAAGGTAGGGGATTTTAATTTCAAAAACCTATCCACTACTCAGCTTAGGTCATTTAGCCCATGTGCATTTGTTCCATACCATGGTGGTGGGTACGGATAGATCCCGTAATAGGCAGACGACGTTGGAAATTGGTGTGGTAGTTGTGGGTTCTGTTCTTGGCTCATCGGCCTAGTGCTACCATCCACTGGCAGTGTGGTATTATTTCCCCTAGACTCATGCGTACCTTATATAGGGATATATCCTGGTGGTCTGAACATCTTCAGCATCTCATTTAAGAACACCTTCTGCTAAGCTTCCATCTGAAAGACCAGATTCGTCACAATAGTCTCAGAGTTAGTGTGAGGAGGGCCTGACAGATTTGTTGGTGCTCTGTGACTCTGCCCTTCTCTACCATTTCTCATTGGTATCCTGTCCCCATCATCCCTCATTGGGGTTCCACCTTTTGGGTTCAAGTTTTGCCCATCAATGGTTCTTCTTTCCACATTGTCTTCAGCTTGGCGCACCCTTGAATGGTGACTCTTTCGTGAACCTCTACAACCATTTTCGCCTACCATCTTAAATTACTCTTTCCTATTTGTATCTGAGAAGAAGACATAACACATGAGGTACATTGGAATAGTCACATTTGTCATGATAGTGTTAGTCTTTAACAGTGCGAGGCGAAAATTGTCATAAAAACTTTAACTCAAATTTTAAAAAAATTTCTCAAAATTTTTCTGGCTTAGAACACTTCTCCAGTTGCAATATACCAGTCGCGGCACTGTGTATTGTAGTGCGACCGGTATGTCTAGGCGGAGAAACCTCTCAGAGTTCCCGAGAGGTACCAGTCGATGTACCGGTCGCAACCCTGTAGGGTATGGCGCAACTGGTATAGTCAACTGGTCAGGAATTTCCTCCTGACCAAGATGTACCGGTCGATATACCCAGGGGGTACCGGTCGACCGGTATAGGGAAAAACCGTCGACCGGTATGCCCTGTAGGCTTTAAAATCATGAAAAGTGAGTCTTTTCTCACTTTTCTTCTTTCCATTCTCTCCGGTGGCAATTCCTCTCTGACTTGGTGAGTTGCTACAGTCTGACCAGTGACTTTAGGAGCGATTATCTTCCGATCAAGACCTTGAACAAAATCTCCAAGTAAGGTTCTTCCTTCCTCTCTCCATTTTACATCGTTTCTTCATGGTTTCTTGACCAAATACTAGATTTTTCTTGGTTTAGCAGATTCTAACCATAGGAACTCTTTTCCTCTGGCTTAGAAATAGTTTTGGGACCTCTATGAACAAAATCCCTCAACTTATTTGAGGTTCCACCCTATGGTTTTTCTCAAAATCAAAATTTTGGGATTTTTTACCTAGGTTTTGGTCAAAAATCGATTTTTTTTGTAATTGTTGATTTTCATGCTTGTTTGATGATTGTTTGGTTTCCATATGTTGCTAAATTGTTACGTAAGTCCTCCTCCCCAGATTTTGGCTGAGTTCGAGGCTTTTGCTTTAAATACTATCGTTATGCTGTCGAAATTTTGAAAGTTTTAACAAAATCTCATTGTTTTGTTTTGTTTTATAGTTTACAATCAAGGTGCTAGTAAGCATGCATACGCTCCGGGCATGAACCGTCCACACCCGTCGATTCAGCAGTTTGATGAGGGGTGGTTTCATTCTGCGACAGCGCAGGCCATTTCCCATGGTTCGAAGAGAAGAACATAGAATCTGGGCACTGCGTATACCTGGAGCAACTACATCGATTTGATATTGAAGCAGCCTTTGGTGCACTTGGGTGGTTACCAGTTATCACCTATACAGTGACTACCCGACCCAACTTGGTCAAGCACTTCTATGCTAACCTGGAGGTCGAGGGGGATGTTAATGACTTCAGCCATGGTAGGGACCTCCGCCTAACCAGCTTTGTCAAAGGTGTCCCCATATCCTTCGACACTCACCAGCTCACTTATCTCTTGGGGATTCCTAATGATGGTGATTTGGTTTACTATGCTCCCAAAACGAAAGGCTTCCTTACTAATGATCTACGCCAGGAGGTTTCAGAGCAGATCCTTAACCCAGGGGCGCCCATGAAAGTTTCTAGTTTGAGACCTGTTCCTCGAGTATATAACCGCATTATCCAGCATGACATTGTTCCTCAGAGCGGCCACTACAGTGAGTTATCTCAGCTCACCCAGTACCTGACTTATTGTGTTTGCACTAGGGAGCGGGTCTGTCTCCCTTATATTATCATCAGGACTATGCGTTAGGCTACAATGCCCGACCAGATAAGCAATCTTCCTCATGGCCAGCTTATCACTACACTCCTGCAGCGCTTACGAGTAGACATGAGGGATGAGGTTGCGGTTGAGGACACCATGACATCAGACATTGACTGGGATGCCATTGTCTGGATGAAGATGTATAACCTGACAATTAGTGATGAGGAGGTAGAGGCTCATCCTCGTCCGCTTAGGAGGGTAGCAGCAGCGGCAGCAGCAGAAGCAACAACCAATGCAGCTTTTGCAAAAGAGGCAGGGGTGATGATGATCAGATGGAGGACGTTCCTGCACAAGAATCGTAGCCCATACCAACAGCGGGACCATCCCAGCCTCCTCTCGATATCGTGATGGGTATGTTTATGGAGATTTGGGATGCCCAGCGTGAGATGAACCATGACCTAGGGCGCCTCTCTCGCAGCCTTAGAGTCACGTAGGAGCAGGTACACTGGCTCAGGGTTGCATATGAGCGTGACTATGACATTGCTGACCCTATTCCTCCTATGCCCCCAACCCCATGATGGACCACTTTATTTTTTTCTCCTCACAGTACATTGACTTTTATAACAGGGTAACTGTCTGGTTTGTGGACTATACCCTGTAGCAGAATTAACTTTTCACTCTTGGAATGCTTTATGCTTTATTCTTTGATACGATTTTTCTTCTTACTTGTTATTGAAATTTATGATCATTTTTGCTTGTTTAATTTTTGGTTTTCTAACAAGAGCATGTCTATTTATTAGGTTCTCCCTTTTAATATAGTACATTATGCTCTTTAGTATTTAGTCTGAGGCATCAAACAATTGTTTAAGGTGTGTTTTTATTAAAGATTTTAATTTTTCCTATCTTAGTTCATCAACCCTGTTAGGTACAAATGTGGTCTGTTGGACAGAGCCTAAGAGCTCTGATACCAAGTTGTAACACCCCAATTCTGACTAAATCAGAAGTGTGAGTGAATTATCATTGAATAAATGGTTTACACCAGGATCTCAATAAGATGTCCACTCATACAAACCATTGCACATAATCATAATCAGAATATAATTAAATACAACGAAAGTCTTAAATTAAATGAACTAAGTACTTCTACTGATAAATTAATTATCCAATTATTCAAAATACCAAAACATAAATAATTATCCTTACATCCCAATTATAAATCTAACTAAAAATAAATAAAATAAACAAATCAAATATCCTAGAGGTACACGCAGAAAGAGCACTCGCATGAAGCATCATGCTCGTCCTCCGCTGCTTGAACTTCTAAGGCAGTAGCACCTCCATATACTGGAGCATCCATGTAGTCCTCCACAGTGTAACCTGCATCAATATCTAAAAATAGTGTGTACACAAGGGTGAGCTCACAACTTAGCTCAGTAAGAAAATCAGACAATGCAACATACATCATGCATGAGTAACATTCACATTATGGTCTGGTTTTAAGTTTACAATGTGCTATAGAAAGGATTGACAACCACTGCACCTCTATACACGAGTGTGTGAATCTGCCCAATGGATCAAACACCACTATCGTCCCACATGCACCCACCATGGAATAGAGATAGAGCTAAAGTGTCCGGATCATATACCGTCAACACTTCCCCTGATGCCCTACCTATACCAACACATAAGCCCCTATTGGAGAGGGCTTGCGAATTGGGCTCGCAACTAATCAATCATATATGTCATCACAGTAGGCCCTATCCCAGCACAGCTCCCTACGGCATAGAGATAGAGCTAGCGTCTAGTGGCCAGGCCAGAGACCACAGTGCCACTTCTTCCCCCTGATACCCTACCTACACCAAGCATGCTAAGACAGAAGAAATACGAAAAGATGCTAGTATGAGGAATGGTCCCACACCCCAGGCCCTTTCCACCCCATACACAAACAAAATAATCACATGCCTAACAGTCACATCCTAGCATAACGAGTATGCATGAATAATATATTAACTAAAAGTAAAGATGACATGTAAGTATGCATAAACACCATTCCACAGAATCATAATTATTAACAACATTTTATTGTTATTAAGTTATTAGGGTTTAGGTCCAATTCCCTTACCTGACGCTTGATTGCCAGCTTGCTCCGCGTCACCGAATCAAAACTGGCTAATACAGGGTCCAATACGATGTTAGGGTTGAATTAGAATCACTTTCTTATGGTTTACGTTGGTCAAAAAACCAACTTGTATTGAAAACACCCTCACAGTGCATATCGGTCGCAAGTACCGATCGTGGCACTGTTGTCACACCCCAATTCTGCACCAACCAGAATGGTGTGATGAACCGTCAATAAACCAACGGTTCAACCAGGATCTCATATAGGCTATTCCCACTTTGTTAAACCAAAACACATTCCACATTAATTAGAGGTAATAAAGTAAATAGTGGAAGTCTAACAGATAATGAACTGAGGTCTAGTCATGATAAATAATTAATATTTCATTTATCTCCAAGTAACCAAAACATAATTTAATACATATTACAATATCCAAATACGGAAATTAAACACTAAGCGTATCCATAGTTGAAACGCTAGCTTGACGAATCACAATAGTCCTCCATAGCTTGCTCATCATGGCCGCCACCCGTTTACATGTTGGCTTGTTGACATAATCTTCAACCGTAATACCTGCAACATTAGAAACTAAAAGATTTGTGCGCACAAGGGTCAGTTCTCCAACTTGAGCTCAGTGAGAAAACAAAACAATGCAACAAACATATGCATGCATTCAATTCATATCTGTGGTCTGGTATATAAGTTTACAATGTGCTATAGAAGGGTTCCGAGGCCGCCTCACCTCTATACACGAGTGTGTGGAACCGCCCAATGAAAACGGCATTGCCGTCCCACATGCGCCTACGATTGACAAGTATACACCCAATGAAAACGGCATTGCTGTACCGGCTGCCCATACCAACACGTAAGCCCCTATTGGCGAGGGCTTGCAAACTGGGTTCACAACTAATCAATTCTAATGTCAAACAATGTATCCAAGGCCTCACCCCAGCATCCCTCAATACATCCATAGAGATAGAGCTAGGGTCTGGTGACCAGAACATACCATAATGTCACGTCCCCCCTGATGCCCTATGATGTATTAGTTCTGCTAAGGTAATGGCGATACGACGATGTTAGTGGACAAGACTTGAGTAGAGATAGAGCTAGAGTCTGGTGACCAGGACACACCTCGATATCACGTCCTCCCCCTGATGCCCTACTGGCATCAAATACACTAACCATACACAAACATTCATATGCCTATTCCTAACATCACCATCATCATCATGTTATAAACATACGAAATTAAATATGCATGAACAATAATAGCAGGAATAGAAGATGACATGTTGAATGCACATTACAATCATAAAATCATAAAATCATACATGGCATTGTACTCAATAAACGAAAACAGTTATTATTAGCCAATTAGTTTAGATCTTGTTCCCTCACCTTTGGTTGCTAATAGATCCTCATTCAAGCTTTATGAATCACCTTTAAAATCACTAGAAAGACCTAACAAGTCGATAGATTTTAATTAGAATTAATTCTGTTAAATTTAGACTAGCTGAAATCATAGGGTCGCAGGTTGGGTCGCAGGTAGGGTAGCAGCTTTCTGCGACCCCAAGGGTAGGGTCGTTCATAGGGTCAGTTATCCATTGACCCTAGGTGTGACCACAGCCTCCCTGAAACTTCCCGAAAGCTTCGGGTCGATCCTGTGGTCTGGTAGGGTCGGTTACCAGTCGACCCTATGTGCAACCATGCGTAGTTTGAGTCGACCTTTCATCCTACAGTCCATTCTTCCATGTTTGATCCTTTGGCTTACTTTCATGGTCCATTCTACGACTGTTCTATGGCTCAAAACTCCAAGTTACTCACTTTACTTTGTTTACAATGATTCCCTCCATGGATTTCATTGGAATTTACCCATGGATGGATGATTTAGGTTTTTTCTAGATCCTACCCTCTTTATAAACTATTCTAGGGTCTTACACAATTCATGGAGAATGTTTTCATACCTTAGACTTGCTAAGATTTAGATATTCCTCTGAATTTTTTTCTCCTTAGCCTTCTTTTGCAACTTTCCTTCTCTTCTCCTTCTCTTCCTTCTCTTCTCTTTCTCTCACTTTCAATTAGGGTTTCAAAAGGAGTGAAAGATGCTAAGGGACGTCCTATTTATAGAGGAAAACCTCCCAAAATCCGTCCCAATGAGTTTAGGAAAGGTTCCCTTGGAATTAGGAAAGTTTCCTAATTTCTGGTTCGTGTTGTTTTCCTAGGGTCGATCCTAGGGTCGCATAATCTGAGACCCATGCGACCCCACGACCAAAAAGTCATGGGTTGGACTTCTGTTGAGGTGGGGTCGACCCTACTTGTTTATGCATGAGACCCTACCCTCATTTTGACTGTTTTGAGTTAAATTTTATATTGGGTCTTGGGTTTCTCCACGCACTTGGTCCACTTGGCTAGACCATGATATGTATACTAGTCACAACACGAAATGTAAGGTTAGACCGGGTTCGTGGCATGCGGGTCTTACAACTCCACCACCCTTAAAAGAAATTCCGTCCTCGAAATTTGAACGTACGGATCTTACAGCTCCCCTCTCCTTAAAATAAATTTTGTCCTCAAAATTTGAATTTACTTTGGAGTCAATAGGTGGAAATTCTATTTTCGCATTGCATTTTCTTCTTTCCATGCAATCTTCTCCACGTCTTGCCTTCGCCAAATTATCTTTATTTAATAATTATCCTAGCTTTGGAGATATTGTACCTTTCAACCAATGAACTAGGCTGGTACCACTTCATTAGTTAAATCTTCTATCTAATCCAGTGGATCTGCGGTCAATACCTTTGATATGGATCTCTAATGTACTTCTTCAATAGAGACACGCAAAATACGTCATGCACACTAGACATGGACAGCAGTAACGCTAGTTGATATACAACTTTTCTACGTCTCTCCAAATTTTATGAGGTCCAAAACATATATCAGATACAACTTTCCCTTCTCGTTGAATTGTTTTTAACCCATGCATAAGTGATATCTTCAAGAACACTTTATCACTTATGACGAACTCAAGGTCTTGGTGTCTCTTCTGAGAAACTTAAGCTATCTTGGCCCTTTTCTTTGATCTTGTTTGCTACTCGACAGGTTTCTTCAGCAGACTCAGGTCTTACCATTCCTTATTCACCAACTTTATTCCAAAACAAAAGAATTTGACATTTCTACCGTACCATGCTTTATAGGTGACATCTACATAGTAGCTTGGTAGCAAATTCAATCCACATATAGCGTAGTTAGCCACTCCAAAGCATACCGAGGTCGTATAGCAATGGAATGAGCTATCTTCCTAAGGCGATCAACAATCACCCAAACTGCGTCAACCGTTCTAAGAGTCAGTGGCAAATCAGTGACATAGTTCATTGTAATGCAGTTTCATTTCCAGACTGGCTCTGATGGTTGTTGTAGTAAGCCATGTTGGTCTTTGTCTTTCAGCCTTTACTTGCTGATAATTCAGACACTGGAACACACACTAAGCCACATCTGTTATTATTCCTCTTTACCAATACAATATCTTCAGGTCATGATACATATTGATACTCCAGGATGTCTTGAATATTGAGTACAATGGGCTCTTATCATTATCCACTCATGATATCCGAGTCTTTATCTTCAGGTATTCAGAATCTACCTCTTCATCTGAGTACCGTCTCCGCATCCTAAGTAAGTCAGGTTCAGGTTTTTCCTTCTCTAAATCTTCTTACCCCTCTCTTAGATATAGATCTAACAAAATTACTACCTTTACTTCGTCTATCAATTCAGAGATGATCTTTAGTGCCACAAGCGCAGACGAAGAATTATTGCTCCAAAAGTTCATCCATAAGTTCTTGCTCAATTAAATCATCACGAGTTTCTATTATATGTTACTCTCCTTCCAAATCTGAATCTATTGCTGCGAAACATAAGGCAACATTCATACTGGGTCCTTCCTTGGACTTCATAATTCCCTCTTTCTTTAAGGCCTTAGCTACTACATTAGCCTTGCTCGGGTGACACTCAATATCACAGTCTAAATCCTTGGGCAATTCCAGCCATTTTCTTATCCTCATGTTCAACTCTTTCTGATGAAGAGATAAATAAAACTCTTGTGTTCCCATTTAATCTAAATTCTTCTTCGTATAGATAATGTCTCCAAGTTTTGATTGCATAATTTATTACCGGTAATTCCAAGTCATGAGTATGGTAATTCTTTTTATGCACCTTCAGTTTTCTTGAAGCATATGCAATCACTTATTTACCTTGCATCAACCCGCATCCTAGATCCAATCCGAAAGCTTCGATGTATAGGGTAAAAGGTTTCCCTAGTACTGGAATGATCAAGATGGAAGCTGATATCAACCTTGTTTTTAGAGTTTGGAAACATTCTTCACACTTGTCAGTCCAATTAAACTCCTCTCCCTTTCGGGTTAGCTTGGTAAGAGGTATTGCGATCTTAGAGTGGTCTTCTTCAAATCATCTGTAATAACCAGCTAAACCCAAGAAACTTCTAATCTTTACAATATTCTTTAGGTGTTTCTCACCATATGATTACTTCTATCTTAATAGGGTCCACTTTTATCCCTTTTTATGATGCTATGTGATCTAAGAAGATCACTTCGTTTATTTAGGTCTCATATTTCTTGGACTTGGCATAAAGCTTTTCCCTTCTCAGCTATTGTGAAGCTATTCCAAGATCTATTGAATGAGTTGCTTCATTCTTGAAATAAACCAAAATATCATCTATGAAAACTATGACCAACGTGTCCAACATGTCATGAAACATCCAATTCATCAGCTCCATAAAAGATGTAAGGCCATTGGTTAATCCAACCATCATAGTTGGGAACTCATAATGTCCAATCTCGATTCTAAAGGTATCATCGAGATATCGCTGTCCAAATTCTTCAGCTGTTGATATCTTGATCGAAGATCAATCTTAGAAATTACCTTTGCTCCTTGTAACTGTTTAAATCAAGTCATCGATCTGAGGTAGTAATTATCGATTCTTGATTGTGAGCTTGTTTAGTTTCCGATAGTCTATACATAATCTGACACTACCATCCTTCTTCTTTACGAATTGTCGCTCCCCGTGATGCAATACTTAGTCGATTAGAACCCTTGTCTAATAACTCCCGTAATTGAGTCTCAATCCCTTCAACTACATAGGAACTACTCTATAGGTGCCTTTGACATAAGTATCGTCCTTGGTAACAAGTCGATGACGAACTCAGTCGTATGATCAGATGGTAACCCAGGTAAGTCTCTTGAAAACACATCAGGAAATCTATGCATCACATCAATATCTTCCATCTGTGGTGCTTCTTTAGTAATGTATACCACAGATACCATATATCCAGCTTCTTTCTCTTCAAAGCATCTCTTCGCCTTTAGCATAGAGAGGATCAGCTTTCACTTCTTAGGCAACATACTTCCAATAATACTAAATTATATGCCATCTTTATTCTTGAATGATAACTTCTTCTATGCACATAACAACTTGTAAAGTGTTGAGACAACCAGTCTATTACCAAGATGACGTCAAAGTCTGCCATCTCAAGTCAATTTAGGTTGCATCCAACTTTCGTCCATCCATATGCTTCGAACATTGTTAATAACACTCATCCAATACAACATCTAGTCCAAAAGGGCTTGAATTAGAAATCTGGTATAAGGTCTTAAGAGCTTGTCTAGTTCCTTCATCTCTTAGTTTTTCAAAGACTATTGCTTAAAACCTCATATATCCCAAAAAGCTCATTAGCTTACACATTCTTTTATCATTTTATTATATATCTCGAAAAGCATCTTCTGGCTATTTACTCATTACATATCCCAAGTCTAAGCACTAGGGTATATGCTCAAAATTTCATTAATTCTGCCAAACTGTCTTGGTCTTTCTTAATCATCTCACTCGACATTGGGCAAAACTCAGTGTTACTTGTACTAATCTGAATACTATCAATGCTACCATTGTCAATTTCATCCTTGTATCCACTCTTAGATATGCTTTTAGTAACCTTCTTCCTTGTTAAACTCTATATCGATATAGCCATCTTTAACTTTACTTGGGTGCTATCTACTCTTTCCTAATTACTCTTGATAGTTTTCACTTTTGCTCATACACTCTTTTATGACATGACTCATATCCATCCATTCAGCAATCTCGAAACAGATCCTCTATTTCTTCATCTGAGGTTCCTTGGCTATAGAATCTAATCTGAATTTAATCATCTTACTTCCCATAATTTCTTATTTACTAAACATCTTATCAATGGATGTCGAGAAATGTTAGAATCAGAAAGTTTATCCAAAAGCAATTCATTTTCTTCTTTCAATTTAGTATAATGACGAACACTTGCTTTATCTAGTGAACTTAGGTTTAAAGATTAGGAGTAAATTTGTGATAATCCAACCGGCATCAAAAGGTCGTTAAGTTGCACGGTGGTCCAAAGACATGGAAAATAGAGGTTCTATAACTCTTAACCTCAAGGTTATAGGTTGTCTCGAGTATATAATGTCATTGGTCAAGGCACCATAAGAATAAATCTAGAGAAAGTTTTCGTACATCAGTAAATCAGGTATAAATCATAAGATGTACGCTCAACAAGATGAAACGTTTAACTGTTCATTCAGTTCATATCTATGTTCATGTTGTTGATCATGAGAGTGGTTTAGGTTGGTATAATCAGGACTAATACTAAAGAAACAATATCTATAACTCCAATTGACAGGTTAAATCAAGAAGGTATCCTGTCAAGACACGAGAAATTAAAATTTGATATGTGCATCCTCTATAATCATAAGAGTAAATCAATAATGTACTGCATCCTATATAAACCTATCTAGATATATGGCTACAATATCTTTGATCCTTTGCTGAAAACGTCTGAGGCTTCGTCTTCAGAAAATATTCCTCAATCATTGATCGGATCATTTTGTCATAATGCAACTATCCCATACATCGGTGGCTGATAAGGGTAACCACCTTGATACACTGCTTGTTGTGCACCAAGCTTTTATACTGGGGTATCCATTACTGGGACTTGTTGTATGGTAGGCACTGTGTTATAGCTAATAGGTGTTGGAGGTACAGTGTTGTTACCAATTGATACCGTACATGGCTTGACTCGGAGGTGTTGATGTAACATTGGCAACTTGGGTAGTCCAGGTAGATTGGCTAGAGTGGCCTGGTTGTTCACTTCCTTTGGTTTGCTCCAATCTGATTATCATTATTTAGCATCTGCTCAGAGGAGTTTTCACTACCCGTTCTCGACCCAGATAGTGGTGGCGTCAAGTTGTAACATCTTCTTAATGCTCAGTGGGCAATGGATCAGCGTATGGCGGATCTCACTCTAAGTCTCCACATCACCCAAGAGTATAGCTTTGTCTTCTTTTAGTTACTCTCATTTTTGGTGTATGGTCATTATTCTCCTATCTCGATTGGATTTAGCCCGAGATCTTTCCCTATACCTTTGCAAAAATTTAGGCGTTACTAGTCATTTTTCTCCTTTCTCTATCATACATCGAGTTTCACATCTTGTGAGTACCAACTCGGTATTCCAACTTTTCTGCTTTACAGATGCTTCCTTCTTCTTACTATATTATATACTTTGTATACTTAGATAACTGCCCGACCTATAGATCATACCCTGTATTATTCGTTTATCAGGATAAGTTTTGAATTTTCTCTTTCTGTTTGTGTATATATATGGTTCCACCATGAATATATACATTATTGTCTTGTTTAAGTTCTGTCTCAACCAACACAGGTGCTTATGGTGTATTTGTATTAAAGCTTTTAATTTATCCTAACTAAGTACATGGACTCTAGTGGAAGTATTTAGGTTTCCTGAGAAAGACCTGAGAGCTCTGATACCAAGTTATCACACCCCAATTCTGCACCAACCAGAATGGTGTGATGAACCGTCAATAAACCAACGGTTCAACCAGGATCTCGTATAGGCTATTCCCACTTTGTTAAACCAAAACACATTCCAAATTAATCAGAGGTAATAAAGTAAATAGCAGAAGTCTTACAGATAATGAACTGAGGTCTAGTCATGATAAATAATTAATATTACATTTATCTCCAAGTAACCAAAACATAATTTAATACATATTACAATATTCAAATACGGAAATTAAACACTAAGCGTATCCATAGTTGAAATGCTAGCTTGACGAATCACAATAGTCCTCCATAGCTTGCTCATCATAGCCGCCACCCGTTTACATGTTGGCTTATTGACATATTCTTCAACCGTAATACCTGCAACATCAGAAACTAAAAGATTTGTGCGCAAGAGCGTCAGCTCTCCAACGTAAGCTCAGTGAGAAAACAAAACAATGCAACAAACATATGCATGCATTCAATTCATATATGTGGTCTGGTATATAAGTTTGCAATGTGCTATAGAAAGGTTTAGAGGCCGCTTCACCTTTATACATGAGTGTGTGGAGCCGCCCAATGAAAATGGCATTGCCGTCCCACATCCACCCACCATGGACAAGTATACACCCAATGAAAATGGTATTGTTGTACCGGCTGCCCATACCAACACGTAAGCCCCTATTGGCGAGGGCTTGCAAACTGGGTTCGCAACTAACCAATCCTAATGTCAAACAATGTATCCAAGGCCTCACCCCAACATCCCTCAATACATCCATAGAGATAGAGCTAGGGTCTGGTGACCAGGACACACCACAATGTCACGTCCCCCCGATGCCCTACGATGTATTAGTTCTGCTAAGGTAATGGCGATACGACGATGTTAGTGGACAAGACTTGAGTAGAGATAGAGCTAAAGTCTGGTGACCAGGACACACCTCGATTTCATGTCCTCCCCCTGATGCCCTACTCGCATCAAATACACTAACCATACACAAACATTCACATGCCTATTCCTAACATCACCATCATCATTATGTTATAAACATACGAAATTAAATATGCATGAACAATAATAGCAGGAATAGAAGACGACATGTTGAATGCACATTACAATCATAAAATCATAAAATCATACATGGCATTGGACTCAATAAACGAAAACAATTTATTATTAGCCAATTAGTTTAGGTCTTGTTCCCTCACCTTTGGTTGCTAGTAGATCCTCATTCAAGATTTATGAATCACCTTTAAAATCACTAGAAAGACCTAACAATTCGATAGATTTTAATTAGAATTAATTCCGTTAAATTTAGACTAGCTGAAATCATAGGGTCGCAGGTTGGGTCGCAGGTAGGGTAGCAGCTTTCTGCGACCCCAGGGGTAGGGTCGATCATAGGGTCTGTTATCCATCGACCCTAGGTGCGACCACAGCCTCCCTGGAACTTCCCGAGAGCTTGGGGTCGATCCTGTGGTCTGGTAGGGTCGGTTACCAGTCGACCCTATGTGCAACCACGCATAGTTTGAGTCGACCTTTCATCCTATAGTCCAATCTTTCATGTTTGGATCCTTTGGCTTACTTTCATGGTCCATTCTACAACTGTTTTATGTCTCAAAACTCCAAGTTACTCACTTTACTTTGTTTACAATGATACCCTCCATGGATTCCATTGGAATTTACCTATGGATGGATGATTTGGGTTTCTCCTAGATCTTACCCTCTTTATAAACTATTTTAGGGTCTTACACAATTCATGGAGAATGTTTTCATACCTTAGACTTGCTGAGATTCAGAGATTCCTCTGAATTTCTTTTCCTTAGCCTTATTCTCCAACTTTCCTTCTCCTCTCCTTCTCTTCCTTCTCTTCTCTTTCTCTCACTTTCAATTAGGGTTTCAAAAGGAGTGAAAGATGCTAAGGGACATCCTATTTATAGAGGAAAACCTCGCAAAATCCATCCCAATGAGTTTAGGAAAGGTTCCCTTGGAATTAGGAAAGTTTCCTAATTTCCGATTCGTTCTGTTTTCCTAGGGTCGCATAATCCGAGACCCATGCGACCCCACAACCAAAAAGTCATGGGTTGGACTTCTGTTGAGGTGGGGTCGACCCTACCTATTTATGCATGAGACCCTACCCTCATTTTGACTGTTTTTGAGTTAAATTTCATATTGGGTCTTGGGTTTCTTCACACACTTAGTCCACTTGGCTCGACCATGATATGTATACTGGTCATGACACGAAATGTAAGGTTAGACCGGTTTCATGGCATGCGGGTCTTACAACTATGGGGAAAGGTGCGACCGGTATGGTCGACCAGTCCCCCACAGACCAGTCTCTGAGAGGTACTGATTGCAGTACTGGTCGCATATGGTGCGACCGATATGGTCGACCGGTATGCCTCCGGAAGACCATCAACTCGGTGTTCGCCTTCCGTCGGTCACCCCCTATTGGTTCTAGGATTTTTCCTATGCATTCTAGGCCTAAGCAACGAGTTAGAGTTGTTTCATGTTCCATTCAAGTCTTAGTTTCGATGATCCTTAGCCTAGAATGCGAATCTAGGGTTTGTCAACTATATTAGGGTTAACGGTAAATTTAAGGGTTTTAGATCAATACATCGCCTTGCATGGTATTGATAAATTCATTACTAATCATCTATAATGCTTAACTTAGAGGAAGGTTAAAGCACTTACCGCTGGTTCGCAATTATGGTGTTCTTCGTCCAATGGCAAACAGCGGCTCCTCTCCCTCCTTCCTTACCTCTTTCTCCTTCTTTGATCTATTTCTCCTCTCTAGGGTTTGTGAGGATCAATGAAAGAGTTCTAAGGAGGTTTAAGGGTCCTCAAATAGACTAGGATAGAGTTTAGGAAGTTTCCTTACGTTAGGAAAGTCCTTAGGCTAGATTTGGAAAGTGGAACCCGCAGAGATCTGTTTCTGGATCTAACCAGTCTGCCCGCACAGACATACCGGTCGACCAGTACCATCGACCGGTACCATAGACCGGTATAAAAAAAATATCATATTTTAGGTCCATTTTTGTACCTGGTTATCATCCGCTCGTACCGTCTGGCCCGGTGATGATTGGAAGACCTGTTACGACATGAATTAAAGGTTTAGATCGGGTTCATGGAGTATGGGTCTTACAACTCCCCCACCCTTAAAAAAAATTTATCCCCAAAATTTGCATGTAGGTTTCACAGAGATTGTCAAAGACCATGCACCATCAGTCATGATTCTACTACAGAGCATGGTGAGGCATCTAAGAGGACTACAGAGGCAGAGATGAGCAGGCCACAGAGATATAGTTCAAGTAGAAGACAGAGGAAGAGAAGGCAGAGATATAGTAATGCAAGATCTCCAGCACACCAAGCACAATATAGAGGTATTCCCCAGCAGAGAGTGCAGAGATATAGTGATGCAAGACCTTCAGTTTAGCAGGCACAGTGTAGAGGTATTCCCCCACAGAGAGCTCAGATAGGAAACACAGATAGTATGCAGAATGATAGGGTTGAGGAGTTCACCAGCAAAGACCTATTGAGCAAAGTAGATTCAGTGGGTCCAGTCACAAGAGGCATAGGCAGCAGGTTCTACAACAGAGGCAGGTGGTACCCACCATGAGACATAGACCCACACCCAGTTAGTACATACATTCCCTTGTGAGACAGTCACATTTTCATGGATATTATCACAGGTGCAATAGGTATGGCATAGGAGTGTAAATTGCAAATCCAGAGTTGGTATTAGTAGTCATGGGAGGAGGACATCCATGTCACCCCAGATGAGGCCCGTTGAGTGTCTTAGATGCCATACACTTGAACATTGGGCCAAGCGATGCAAGGTAGTGCTCACCCCTCAGCTTGCTGAAGTAAAGAGAGACTATCAGTTCTCTAGAACTAGAAAAAATAGAGGTTTAATAAGAAAATTCAGAAAGCAGTCTCAGTTTAATGATTAATCTCATATAGCCTTGCTTTGTGTGTGGAGAAAGAAGACAACAGATAGGTCTTCAGTTGGTGTGATTGGACAGAGGTAAAGGATAGTAGTTGAGCACATTGACAGACATTATTAGAAGAGAGCATTTATGGAGAAGCCCAAACAGAGAACCAAGGTAAATGGTCATGTAGTGTGGAGAGATAGGCATACAGAGACACTTACCACCCCTTCATCACCCAAGTTGGGTGTGAGAGGGAGCACACCCTCCAGGCATTAGGTGCACTGAGGTGTACATGGAGAGGGGGAGCTTACTACATGTTCATTCTTGTCCCCAAATAGACTCTATTGATTGCAAAAGAGTGTAAGTGCTTGGACTCATCAGGTAAATAGTATAGTTCATTGGGTTAATGCATTTTGGTGGAGCAGTCATAAAATGAGCAGTTTTATGTTAATCAGAGGACAGAGTAGTCAGTGATGATGTCAGAGTTGTGCAGTTAAGTGAGTTTGGCAGTTAGAAGTACTTCTGTGCATCAGTATGCTATCAAAAATAGTCAGAGTGTGGTTCTCTTTGCATTGATGATATGGGGAGTTATATTATGCTTATTTGATTGCTGAGGAGAAGCAAATTGATATATTGTGGTGGTTGTTGTTGAGTACTGCAGATTTATTTTTATTTTTTTTTGGTGGATATCCCTTCAAGTACCTCTTATATAGCATGAGTTGTGATAGGTGGAGATGAAAACCAGTAAAGCAATTAAGTTTTCAACTCATAGGACTAAGAAGATGCATATGGGCATTCCTATGCAGTTTGAACACTCACATCTATAGGATTGGGAAGATGTGTATGGGCACTCTTATAGGTGCTTGTATCCCACATTTGGAGAGATTGCTCAGGAGATGAAGCAATGTGACAAGGAGCATTAAGTGAACTTCTACAGTACAGAATGTGAAAAACTGGTAATGGCATGTTGGTAGCTTCAAGGTAGAGATCCTCAGAAAAATGTGTTTGGATCATCATTGAACATAGTGCATAGTCTCTTTATGATTTTTGCATCTTGTTGAGCCATTATCAAATGCGAGGATATTGTCGTGAAAAAGGGAGAGCAAGTTTGATGTGTCTTATAGTGATGGACTTGGTTGGATACACTGCAATAAGTTATATTTGTATGAATCAGAATATCTTGGTTAAGTATTCATTATTTTCTATGGTGGTATACCTTATGTCTGAATGCATGGGAAGGAAAGGAAAGTAACTGGCGATGTTTGGTAAGAATGATGCAACAGGCACTGCGAGGGTTATTTGTTATATTCTTATGTGATTGATTTGTTAAATCATTTGTTTGAAGAGAGATAGTATGAACTTAGATGGAATCCTTTTCAACTTTTTACTACTGAAGTCAAGGATGTGAGATGTGTATGAGTGTCATTATTGTGGCAGTATTAGGTTATTAAAGCAGGAGAGAAGCTTTGTGATAGGGGGAGACCACAAATATGATTGACATCTACACTCTATGATTATGATATGCCAAATAGAAATGAACAATGGATTTGAGGATGAGATGAGCTGCATGGACTCAAGGGGAGTCATTGGTTGTCTTTCTAAAAAGTCAAGATGATGAGTTTGATGATTTGTGAAGATCCCATAGGATTGAAAAGATGTGGTAGGCACTCTTATGTGGTTGGACCCCTTTGTACTTGTTGTCAAAGGGGGAGAGAGTTTCTTTGTGACAAGTAAGTTGCCAACAATTTCAAAGGGAGAGATTGTTGGTCATGTGTTTTCATTGTTGGCAACTTGGCCAATGTGGCAGCTTGGATGATCATATAGTCAGAGAAATGAGGAGAGAGAGTGTTAGTGTAAGAGAGAGAGTGTTTGTGCAAGTGGCAATAATGAAGAAGACTTGGGCATGCTCTACAGTATTCTACAAAGTGTGGGTCTCACTTTCTACAGAGTGTGGATCCCACAGTAGGTCCCACTGATGATGTGTGGCAATTTATGGTGATGTGGCATATCCCACAGTGGGTCCCACTAATGATGTGTGCTAATTTATGGTGATGTGGCATCTACTGTGGCATCTGACAAGCATATAATGAAGAAAGAGAAAGAGGAGAGAAAATGAATAGAGAGAATCTGGAGAGAGAAAGAAGAGAGAAAATCTGGAGAAAGAAAGTGGAGAGAGAAAGAGGTGAGGTGGCATGCCACCTGCCCTAGTGACAAGCTCACAGGCAGCAGCACTAGTCAGCACCTGTCGCAAGCAGCAAGGCCAGCACGGCCATAGCCGCAAGCAGCAAAGCCCTCAAGCATTGCCGCGCATAGCTACAGCCCAAACAACACCTCATGGCAGCTACGCGCATGGCCTTGGTTTCCACCTGTAAACATGCGCACCATCTGTTTGAAAATTTTCCAAGAGAGATAAAAGCTTAACAGGTTACTGAGGGGTATTTTGGGCATATAAAAGTAATGGGTTCAAGAATATCGGCCACGATGAAGCCACGAAGTACATATGCCGATTGGATGGCCTAGAAGGTGGGCTACTGTGTGTCTCGGCCGACGTAAATTGATGCTCCGACAAGCTACGCCATTGGCCAATTGCATTTTAAAAAGATGAGCTGTGTTGCATGAAGGAGGTCTTTTGATCCGTTGTAATGCGCGTGCGGTATAATGGCGGAGCACATCTCGATCTAATGGCCCTGATTAAAGTCGATCTTATTTGACGCGATCATGCCAATAGGACGGTATGTTTTGAATCCCGCCTTTTCTCAACGATCCAGAGGCTGTTATGCAAGATACCAGGCACACCAATCAAAATCCGATAGCAGCATCTAACTGATCTGAAGACCGAGAATAAATCCTACTTTTTGCTGACAAATCCAACAGCCATGTGTGAAGATGCTCTGCGCATCCAATGGAAAGACGATAGCTCTTCTGACGTGTCAGCGCTAGAATTGATATGGTATTGCGGCGGTGCACTATATGGTCTAGAAAGATTCCTTTTTTAATGTTTTCACTGGCCGACACTGTCATACCCCAATTCTACACCATTTAGAACGGTGTGATGAACCGCTATAAAACAACGGTTCAACCAGGATCTCTAATAGGCGGTATCCATTAAAAATAAAACCATGCACGTCCACAACCATAATCAGAATAAATACATAATAGCGGAAGTATTATAGTAAATGAACTGAGAACTCTAAATGTAATAATCATAACTAAAATATCAAGTTATTGTTGTATCAATCGAGACATAAATAAATAAAATATCAATTACATCCTTTTATAAATTCAAATAAAATTCTAATAGAATACGCATGAGTTGCACTCGCATGAGGGGTCATGCGTATCCTCCAATTCTTCAGCTTCCATTGCAGCAATACGCGCATACACCGCAACATTCATATAATCTTCAACTGTAGTACCTGCATCATCAACTAAAAATATTTGACGTCGAGAGGGTGAGCACACATCATGGCTCAGTGAGCAAACAAAACAATGCAACAAACATATGCATGCATTCAATTCATATCTTTGGTCTGGTAAATAAGTTTGCAATGTGCTATAGAAAGGATAGGTGGCCAAAGATCACGTTTATTGACGCCACACCTCTATACACGAGCGTGTAAAGCCGCCCGAAGGTAACGTTTATTGTCGACCCACATGCACCCACCATGGACAATGTATACGCAAAGATTACGTTTATTGGTGTACCCGTTGCCCATACCAACACGTAAACCTCTGCTGGTGAGGGCTCGCAAACTGGGCTCGCAACTAACCAATCCTAATGCCAATCAGTGTATCCAAGGCCTCACCCCAGCATCCCTCAATACGTCCATAGAGATAGGGCTAAAGCCCCCCGGCAGAGTTAAAGACTACAGTCCGAGACCACTTCACCTCATACCCTATGACGTAATAGTTCTGCTAAGGTAATGGCGATACGACGATGTCAGTGGATAAGACTTGAGTTAGAGATAGAGCTAGAGTGCTGAGGCCCCACCTATGACACCTCCCCCTGATACTCGCTCGCATCAAGCACACCAACCACACACATACATCCACATGCCTATTCCTATCATCATCATCATCATGTTATAAACAATAATTAAATATGCATGAATAGTAATAATAGAAATATTGGATGACATGTTGAATGTACATAACAATCATACACGCATAAAATCAATCATGACATTGGACTCAAGAGTAAAATAGTTTATTATTAACCAATTAGTTTAGGTTTTGTTCCCTCACCTTTACTTGATCGTAGGTCCTCTTTCAAGTTTTAAGAATCAACTATATATTGATATTATATCACTAGAAGACCTAATCAAGTCGATAGAATTTAATTAGAATTAATTCTGATTTTAAAAAGCATGTTGTTAACTGGGGGTCGATGCCAGGGTCGGAGGTTCCATCTACCCTGGGTGCGACCACCCACAGGCAAGGCTTCCCGAACGCTGGGGGTCGATTGTTGGGGTCTGGTAGGGTTCGATTGGCCATCGACCCCCTGTGGGTTTCATCAAATTTTCATCCTTCAGTCCATTCCTTCATGTTTGGGGTCCTATGGCTTGCTTCTACAATCCATTCCATACATGTTCTATGGTCTAGAACCGTAGTTCATTCACCTATATGGTTTTTATGATTTCTCCCATGGTTTTCCATGAAAACCTAACCATGGATGGATGATTTGGGTTTCTCCTAGATCATTCCCTCTTCACTATCCATTCTAAGGTCTGTAGAATTACATGGAGATAGTACCCATACCTGAGAATTAGGCTTGTCTCTCTGAAGCCTTCTCTTTGATCTTCTTCTCCACTTTCCCTCTTCTCTTTCTCGTCTCCTTCTCTTCTCTTTCTCTCAATCCAATTAGGGTTCTAAAAGGAGTGAAAGAGGCCTAGGGACGTCCTATTTATAGAGTAAAAACTCCAAAAATAAATTCCATTAAGATTAGGAAAGAATCCCATTGAAATTTAGAAAGTTTCCAAATTACGGTTTCTGTCGGCAGACTGGGGGTCGATGAGGGGGTCGGAGATCCCTTCGACCCCTGGTTTTAAAATGTCCGACCCCCGGTTAAAAACTCAGGGTCTGACTTTTATACTGGGGGGGTCCAACCTTACCTTGTTGGGTATGTGACCCTCCCCCTATTTTTAGTATTTTTGGGTCAGTTTAATACCTGGGATCGTGATCTCCCTCACGCACTTGATCCATTTGGCTCGACCATGATGGATAGACCTGGTTCAAGGTGGTAAGACCGGGTTAGTTTGATACGGGTCTTACAACTCCCCCCTACTTATAAAAATTTTGTCCTTGAAATTGTACAGTCCTTCTGAGTCAAATAAATGAGGATATTGCCTTCGCATAGCATTCTCTTCTTCCCATGCGATTTCTTCCATATCTCTACTTCTCCAGGTGACCTTAACATAATAGATATCACGGTTGCGTAGTCGTTGAACCTTCCGACTAGTGATTTCAGTTGGTGCTACTTCAAATGTCAAATCTTCAATCAAATCAGGTAGATCTCCTGTCAGAATGTGCGTTGGATCCTTGACATACTTCTTCAATAAGGAAATATGAAATATGTCATGCACACTTGACATAGATGGTGGTAGTGCTATCTGGTAAGCCACTTTCCCACGCTTAGATAGAATTTCATATGGCCCGACATATCTCGGACTTAATTTCCCTTTCTGTTCAAACCGTTTCAATCCTCGCATAGGCGATAATTTTAAGAATACTTTATCACCCACGACGAATTCAAGGTCTCGGCGTCGAGTATCTGCATATTGCTTCTGACGATTTTGAGTTGTTCTCACTCTTTCTTTGATAATGTCGACCACTCGACAAGTCTCTTCAAAAAATTCTGGTCCAACAATACTACGTTCCCCAACTTCATTCCAAAACAAAGGAGTTCGACACTTTCTGCCATACAGTGCTTCATAGGGTGACATCTGTATAGTAGCCTGATAGCTATTATTATAAGCAAACTCAATCAGTGGTAACTTTTCATCCCATGATCCTTTAAAATCAATTACACATGCTCAAAGCATATCTTCTAGAATCTGAATTGTACGCTCTGATTGTCCATCTGTCTGTGCGTGGAATGCAGTACTAAACTCCAATGTTGTACCCATAGCCTTTTGCAATCCTTTCCAAAACTTTGAAGTAAATGTGGATCTCTATCGGACACAATGCTTTCAGGTACACCGTGTAATCGCACAATGTTATCCACATACAGCTTAGCTAACCTCTCTAGTGTATACTGAGGTCGTATAGGTATAAAGCGAGCTGTTTTAGTCAGGCGGTCTACAATCACCCAAACTGCGTCAACTACTCGAGGAGTCAATGGTAATCCCGTGACGAAGTCCATAGTGATGCAGTCCCATTTCAATGCAGGTTCCGGTAACGGCTGTAACAGCCCAGCCGGTCTTTGTCATTCAGCCTTTACTTTCTGACAATTTAGGCATTGAGACACGAACTTAGCTACATCTGCTTTCATTCCTCTCCACCAATATAATTTCTTTCGATCATGATACATTTTTGTACTTCCAGGATGTATCGAATAAATGGTGGTATGGGCTTCTTTCATCAATCGGTGTCTAATGTCCAAGCTTTCTATTTCGGGTACACATATTCTTCCTTTGTACTTCTAGTACTTTTCCTTCGTCCAAGGTGAACTCAGGGTTAGTTCTACCTTTTTCGATGTCCTCTTGTACCGTTCTTAGGTAAGGGTCTGATTTGATAGCTGTTTTTACTTCATCAACTATATCCGGTATAATCTTCAATGCGGCGAATATATTTGAAAATCGATGAATAAACCCTTGGTTGGCTGATCCATCTGGTACATCTATCACAAACTGCTCATTACCGTGCTTGAATACCTTTCTATTAGTACACATTGCGGTAGTTGTGCTCACCTCTCTCTGAGATTTTATCATTGTCTTTCTACTCAACGCATCGGCTACTACATTAGCTTTCCCTGGATGATACTAGATATCACAATCATAGTCTTTCAATAGTTCCAGCCATCTTCTTTGTCTCATATTCAGCTCCTCTTGATTAAATAGATAAGTAAGACTTTTATGGTCTGATTTAATCTGAAACTTCTCCCCGTACAGATAATGTCTCCATATTTTGACAGCATATACTACTGCCACTAGTTCCAAATCATGTGTAAGATAGTTCTTCTCATGTGTCTTCAGTTGTCTTGAGGCATAAGCAATTACTTGTTCTCCTTGCATGAGTATACATCCTAATCCCAGTCCTGACGCATCGGTGTACAAGATAAATGGTTGTCCTGGAATCGGGATGGTCAAGATTGGAGCTGATATCAATCTAGCCTTCAAGGTTTGGAAACTCTTCTCGCATTTGTCCGTCCAAACAAACTTCTCACCCTTCTTAGTCAAACTGGTAAGAGGTACAGTAATTCGGGAATAGTCTTCCACAAATCGTCGATAATATCCAGCTAGACCCAGAAAACTTTTAATTTCTGCAACGCTCTTCGGTGCTTCCTACTTTACAATAACCTCGATCTTTCTGGGATCCACTTTAATTCTTTCAGCGGATACTACATGGCCTAGAAATGCGACTTCCTTTAGCCAAAACTCACACTTCGTAAATTTAGCGTAGAGCTTTTCCTTCTGTAGTCGCTGCAGAGCGGCGTTTAGATTCTTAACATGCGTTTCCTCGTCCTTGGAGTAGACTAATATATCATCAATGAATACAATAACCGACGTATCCAATATGTCGTGGAAAACCTGGTACATAAGTTCCATAAAGGTTGCTGGTGCGTTTGTCAATCCAAAAGACATGACCAAAAATTCATAATGTCCATATCTGGTCCTGAATGCTGTCTTGGGGATATCACCATCCTTAATCTTCAACTGATTGTAGCCTGACTGAAGATCAATCTTTGAGAACACTTTGGCACCTTGCAACTGATCGAACAGGTCATCCATCCGAGGCAATGGATATCGATTCTTGATTGTCAGTTTATTCAGTTCTCGGTAGTCTATACACAAGCGAACGCTACCGTCCTTCTTCTTCACGAGTAATACTGGCACTCTCCATGGTGATATGCCAGGGTGAATGTAACCCTTGTCCAGCAGTTCTTGTAGTTGTACTTTTAATTCCTTCAGTTCAGTAGGAGACATTCTATAAGGTGCCTTCGATACTGGGGAGGCTCCAGGTATAAGGTCTATAACAAACTCTGTAGCTCGGTCGGGTAGTAATCCTGGTAGTTCTTTAAGAAATACGTCTGAAAAGTCACGCACGACATCAATATCTTCCATTCGTGGTGCTTCCTTGGTAAGGTCAACCACAGATACTAAATATCTGACTGCTCCTTTCTTAAGGCACTTCTTAGCCTTTAGCGCCGAGCGTATGAGCTTTCGTTTATGGAGAAGTTTGGTTCCCGAAAAATTGAACTCTGCTCCTTCCTTGTCTTTAAATGTCAGCTTCTTTTCAGCACACAATAAGTTTGTAGAATGCCGAACTAACCAGTCCATTCTCAAGATGACATCAAAGTCTGCCAGCTCAAGTTGGATCAAGGTCGCATCCAAGGTCTTTTTACCAATAAGAACTGGACATGGTCCATAACCTTTTTTTAACTCCACTTCTAATCCCATAGGTGATCGTACAAGTGATTTGTAGTCTAAGGATTTAAGGGGTAGATTTAACTTCTTTCCAAACGTCACAGATATAAAGGAATGAGTAGCTCCTGAATCAAAGAGTACTCTGACGGGAATGCCATTAATAGGTACGATACCTGTGATTTGTCTTAGTTTAGTCTACATACTCATACAATGTAATACAACTAACTAAAAATGTAAGTCATACCTGCGACCACATCAGGCGATGCGGCAGCATCCTCAGATGTAACCACGTAAACTCGTCCTTGATGTAGCTGTTTCTTGGGCTTTGGACATTCCCTTGCTATATGTCCCACTTGTTGCAGTTAAAACATTTTATCCCTTCAGTAATTGGCTTCTGTTGCTGTTGAGCTACGGGAGTAGTCTTGGTTTCAGCAGTAAAGCCTTGAGCACGGAAGGGTTTGAATGTCTTGTTATTCCCTCCATTATAAGAATTTCCAGCTGGCCTTTTTATACCTCTGTTTTGCATGAAATAACTCTCCTTCTGGCTCGATTCTATAGCTCGAGCAATTTGTGCCGCTTCATTATAGATTTTCTTTTCATGTCCCAGAAAGTGCTCGCGGATGCTTCCCCTAAGTCCCATGACAAACCTTCGGGTCTTTGTGTTTTCCTCTTGCATACTAGTGGGTGCAAAGAAGAACAGCTCTTCATAACACTGTTGATACGCATCCACGGTCATCTGCCCCTGATATAAACTCAGGAACTCTCTTTCCATAGAATCTCTGAAACTTCTCGGAAAGTACTTCTCAAAGAACGCCTCTTTATAAATATCCCAAGTCAGTTGGGCATGCTTTGTAAGTAAATACGTCCTGGTAGACCTCCACCAATGGTGTGCATCTCCTTTCAGCATAAAGGTGGCGCACAACACTTTTTCTTCTTCATTTAGTGTCGTCATCATAAAATTTCTTTCCATTTCATCAACCCAGTGTGCCGGCCATAAAGGATCTACTGGCTTACCATTAAACTCTTTGGGCTTCAGTTTCAGAAAATACTCCACTAGTCTGGAGTGATCTAGTGGCTGCGGGACATACACTCCATACATAGGTGGTTGGTATTGATATCCACCTTGAGCTATCTCAGGATTTTGTACATGAGCCTGCATGATAGGAGTCTGAGGTGCGTGGGGTGCTGTGTTACTCCCCCGGTCTGTGTGCTTGCCCGTCCCGGCGGCAATGGAGATGTCTGTGCAGCTGGAGGAGTTATGCATATGGTAGCTTGTATAGTAGCTTGTGCATGTTGCATCTGTTGCAGCTGTTGGGCCAAGTTCATTACGATCGTGACCAAGTCTGTAGGTGGAGCTGGCAGATTGGTAGGATTTGCCTGTCCATTTATGACGGATGGTGCCGTGTTCATGTTCCCTTGTGTTCCCGGTTGTGTTTGGTTATCTTCCCCCACAGGTGGTGGTGGTGGAATAGAGTTATGGCTCTGTCTGGTTACTCTGCGTCCCGCCATTAATTAATCTGATAGTGGGATTGCCTGAAATCATTGAACACGAGAGACAATCATTAAATACTTCATTCTCATATTTTAAAACCACTAACAAATGAAAATTTCAAAATTTTCAGATCATTCTGTCGAAAATGCTGTGTTTTCACTGCAGGGTCAATGGTGGGGGTCGATGGGTGTCCGACCCTCAGTCTGCGACCCTAGGAAATCACCCATTCTTCCCGAGAGCCGGGGGTCGATGGGGTCAGAGGATGTCTGACCCAGGATGTGACCCCTGGTTCTCTGTCAGATTCCCGAGAGCCGAGGGTCGATGCGGGGGTCAATGCGGGGGTCGATTGTTTTAATCGAATTTTTCGACCCCCGCACTAAAAATCTGATTTTTAAGTTCCGATTCAAAGTCCATTTCCCATTTTTTCTTCTTTGCTTCGACTCAACTCGTCCCTCTGAGTTGCTACAGTAACAACTCCGATCCATTGGTGGTTTGCACTCTTTGTTTCGTCGTCTACACCTCCGCTACAGGTATGTCTTCTACCTTTTCATGTTTTTAGGTTTCTTTACCTAGGTTTTTGCTCGTTTATCTCATATTTTTCAAATTGAACTTTTTCCAACCGTAAAAATTCAATTTTTATTGGGGCTTTTGTTGTTTGTGACTCGAGGAACGAAAGCCCTCAAAAATATTTGAATTTCATCGGTTGGTTATCGAGAAACTCAAAATTTACACTTTTTGCCCTAATTTTGTCGAGATTTTGAATTTCTTGAAATTCCTTGCAATTCAATCTAATTAGTTGAAATTTCTGACTGTATGAGTCTCACAGGATAGTCTAGGATCTATGTAAGTCCTCCTGCCCACGCGTATGAGTGAAAAGTGAGGCTTTTGACCAATTTACGTCGTTATTATGTCGAAATTTTGGGTTTTTACTCTCTACTAATCCATATTTGTTTCTCTTTCTTATTTGCAGATACTATGGCTCATACCAAGGTACCCAGAGTTCACGACCGTCTTCACTTCCGTTCCAATGAAGCCGAAGCACAGTATGCCCACTACGCTCGCAAGAAGGTAGAGGGTGGCCGCAAAGTGGACTTGGCTAGCTTAGCCTTGTTCAATGTGGAGGGGGCCTTTGGTGATATGGGCTGGCTTCCCGTCATCACCTATGATGCGTGTACCCATCCTGACTTGGTACACCAGTTCTACTGTAATCTCCAGGTGGTGGGAGATTACAATGATGTTGAGAGGGGTGGTGAGCTTCGGATCATCAGTTACGTCAAGGGGGTTGATGTTTCCTTTGATTATCAGCAGCTAGCCGACTTGTTGGGCATTTCCCATGATGACCCCTTGGTGTTCTCTGCTCCTGGAGAGCCCCAGTTCTTTTCTCTACAGATGAGGGCTGAGATCAATCGTCAGCTCATCAGACCTGATCGCTGGGAGATGAAAGCGAGTTATCTGCGTTCAGATCCACGGGTATACTACAAGATCATTCAGCATAATCTGATACCGCAGAGTGGACACTACGAGAGGGTCTCCCAGTTGACCCAGTACCTGCTGTACTGCATATGCACTAGGCAGCCCGTCTGCCTTCCCTACATCATCATGCGTACGATGATCAGTGCCACGTTGCCTAGTCACACTGGCAACCTTCCTTATGGACACATGATCACTACCTTGCTTATCCGCCTGGGGGTTGATTTATTGGATGAGAAGATTCAGGAGAAATCCTTCTCATCGCCTCTGGATTGGGAGGCTATTTGTAAGATGGGCATGCGGGATGCCCAGGTCAGTGATGAGGAGAGGAACGTGAGGGTGCACCCTCGCACTTGAGTGGAGATGGCCGACGCTGAGGCAGACGGCGGCAAGGCGGCCGGAGCGAGGGGTTCATGGGGATGATGACGACCGGCTATACATGGATGTAGATGCCATACCTCCTCCATCACCTACTCATGCTACTGGAGCTGGTCCGTCTTCTTCAGCTGGTCCTTCGCATGCAGCTGGTCCTTCGCATGCAGCTGGTCCTTCGTATTCTCCATCTGATGACATGATGAGCATATTGCACGAGATACGAGAGGCTCAACGTATGTCTGACCTGAGGATGGGAGAGCTTAGGGATGCTCAGCGTGTGACTGATCAGCGGGTGCTGATCTCACAGCTAGTCTCCAGACGACCCAGACTCAGATAGCTTGGTTGACTAGAGTCTACGCTGAGGACTATGATTGAGACCGTGAGGCACCGCCTCCCCCATCACCTCCAGCTTCTTGATGTACTTCTTTTATTTTTCTTTTTGTATTTCAGAGTAACTGTCCGGACTGTGGACTGTACTCTGCTTTAATCATATATATATAAACATTTGTTCTTCCTTTTGGTTGTATATAAATTTGTTTCTCATTTAATAGATGCGTTATTCTGTTTTAGTTTAGTCTCAAACAACACAGATGCTTATGGTGTGTTATTATTACATCTTTTAAATTTTTATCCTATCTCAGTTCACGACCCTTTTGTGGAAGTATACGGTTTCATAGATAAAGCCTGAGATGCTCTAATACCAAGTTATCACACCCCAATTTTTCACCATTTAGAACGGTGTGATGAACAACTAATAAACCAACGGTTCAACCAGGATCTCTAATAGGCGGTATCCATTAAAAATAAAACCATGCACGTCCACAACCATAATCAGAATAAATACACAATAGCGGAAGTCTTATAGTAAATGAACTAAGAACTCTAAATGTAATAATCATAATTAAAATATCAAGTTATTGTTGTATCAACTGAGACATAAATAAATAAAATATCAATTACATCCTTTTATAAATTCAAATAAAATTCTAATAGAATACGCATGAGTTGCACTCGCATGAGGGGTCATGCGTATCCTCCAAGTCTTCAGCTTCCATTGTAGCAATACGCGCATACACCGGAGCATTCATATAATCTTCAACTGTAGTACCTGCATCATCAACTAAAAATATTCGACGTCGAGAGGGTGAGCACACATCATGGCTCAGTGAGCAAAAAAAATAATGCAACAATCATATGCATGCATTCAATTCATATCTTTGGTCTGCTAAATAAGTTTGCAATATGCTATAGAAAGGATAGGTGGCCAAAGGTCACGTTTATTGACGCCGCACCTCTATACACGAGTGTGTGAAGCTGCTCAAAGGTAACGTTTATTGTCGATCCACATGCACCCACCATGGACAATGTACACGCAAAGGTCACGTTTATTGCTGTACCCGTTACCCATACCAACACGTAAGCCCCTGCTGGCGAGGGCTCGTAAACTGGGCTCGCAACTAACCAATCCTAATGCCAATCAGTGTATCCAAGGTCTCACCCCAGCATCCCTCAATACGTCCATCGAGATAGGGCTAAAGGCCCCCGGCAGAGTCAGAGACTACACGGTCCGAGACCACTTCCCCTCATACCCTACGACGTAATAGTTCTGTTAAGGTAATGGCGATACGACGATGTCAGTAGACAAGACTTGAGTTAGAGATAGAGCTAGAGTGCTGAGGCCCCGCCTATGACACCTCCCCCTAATACTCGCTCGCATCAAGCACACCAACCACACACATACATCCACATGTCTATTCCTATCATCATCATCATGTTATAAACAATAATTAAATATGCATGAACAGTAATAATAGAAATATTGGATGACAAGTTGAATGCACATAACAATCATACACGCATAAAATCAATCATGGCATTGGACTCAAGAGTAAAACAGTTTATTAGGCTCCGTTTGGTAACGTTCTCACCTGTTCTTGTTCTGAACTGGAAGAGATGGTATTTTTCTGTTTTGTTCTGAAAATAGTGTTCTTTGGTTATTCTTTTAGTCTTAAAGCTGTTTGATAAATATGTTCTAGAACTAGTTTAAGAACACTGTTATGACCTATTTGCTGTTTGGTAAAATTTGTTTTAGAACACTTTTTTTTCAAATGATTTAAATATTATAGAATTGTCATTTAACCAATATCTTACAGAATTGTCATTTTAACCATCATCTACTATTAAACATATATTAAGTAGAGTCTGGATATCCTCGTCTATTCTTCGTAGTATTTCTTAAATCCAAACCAACAGAATAGCTGAGTCACAACCAAGCATGTGGTGGGTCCTAGGGACCTTTAATTTCAGAAGAAAAGAATGTGAATTGGTAGGTTTTGCGGATTGATATTGTTAAACATCCAATCTGGGAAGTAGAAAAGAGTATTGCAGCAGATATAAAATAAAAGTGACAAACAACAGTAAATAGCTTTAACAGAGTATCCTTACCAACTCTGTTATCAACTCCATTATCAACTCTATTGGAAAAGTTGAGCAACCAACCACCCTTACAACTTACATATTTCCCCTTTTATAGACTTAAACGTTTCAAAACAAGAAATAGAAAGAAAATAAGAAGAAAGATGTCCCCTTACAACTAGATTGACTTCTAAAAGAAAATTAGAAAATCACTACAGGAAATTAGTCTTTATGGTTTGATAAACGATTGAATGATTTTGGTGTTTGGGCGGCATTCAGGAAATTAGTTATTTTGACACTTTTCTCAGATTTTATATTTGGAACATCAAAGCTGGGATTGTGTGAAGAAACCAAAAATCTAATTGTTCATAAAATTTCATATTAAAATAATATTCTGAGTTTTGCAGCATCTTTTGCAACTCACAACATCTTTTGCAACTCACAAGCTGCAGAAGATGCTGCAAAACTCAGAATAATCTCGATTTCGCATTCTCACCGAAAAGAAACAGAACAGAAGAAAACAGAACATCTCCAAGATCAAGTACACAAGGTAAAACCAGGGCATGATGATTATTTAAAATGCTAGGGTTTAAAGTTCATAGACATACCTGGAGGAAATTGGAACAATCGATCACAGGGAAGATAGAGATGGCAAAGGAACCAACAAGCGATTGCAGCGACGATCGAGCACTCAGCACTCAGAGGTAAGACAAAACCCTAAAATGGAAAAGAGTAAAACCTCGAGATTTTGTAAACCCTAGCGGAAATCGGACGAGAGAGAGAAAGAGAGAAGAAGAAGAAGAATACCTCCACAGAAGGCTTCGCATGCACGGGACAAAGGGGAAGAGGACGACGGTTCACTGTGTGCAGAGAGAGCTTGAAGAAGGTTCACACTTGAGAGAAGAGAGAGCTTTTTCACAGATGAACAAGATGAAGAAGAGCTCTATTTTTTGACACCCTTATCAGGCACACTTTTGTTTTTGGTCTTTCCAAAATTGTTCCAGAACGTAAGAACATGGTTTGACATGTTTGAAATTTATGCTAAGGAGAGGTGACCATCCCTAAAACAAAGAACAAGCAAGTTGCAGAGATGGAGACGAAACAGTAGTAGATTTACCTGCTCGAACAATGAGTAGTTTCTACAAAAATGTTTAAAAAAAAATTCAGACAAAAAAATGGAGATGGAGGAGAAGTAAAGATGAGAGAGAGAGAGAGAGAGTGAGACATGGAGAGAGATGAGGGGAAAATAACTGTTGTGCTTGCAGGGAACGAACAAGGAAGATGTGCTTCTTCGTGTATGAGTAGGTAGAAAGGGTGTCAGGTTTTATCGGGCACAACTTAGTTTTTTGTTCTTTTCAAAATTGTTCTAGAACGTAAAAACATGGTAAACCATGTTCTGAAATTTTCGTTCTTAGATGTTTTTTTCATCCGGTTCGTTCTGTGAGAACAGAAGAACAAACCAGATTTGCCAAATAGTTTTTAGTTGTTCTTGGTTGTTCTGAACAGTTTTTCTGTTCTATCAGAACGGAAGAACAGAAGAACTGTTCTTTGGGAGAGTTACCAAACGCAGCCTAATTAACCAATTAGTTTAGGTTTTGTTCCCTCACCTTTACTTGATCGTAGGTCCTCTTTCAAGCTTTAAGAATCAATTATATATCGATATTATATCACTAGAAGACCTAATCAAGTCGATAGAATTTAATTAGAATTAATTCTGATTTTAAAAAGCATGCTGTTAACTGGGGGTCGATGCCAGGGTCGGAGGTTCCATCGACCCTGGGTGCGACCACCCACAGTCTAGACTTCCCGAACACTGGGGGTCGATTGTTAGGGTCTGGTAGGGTCGATTGGCCATCGACCCCCCGTGCGACCCCCTGTGGGTTTCGTCAAATTTTCATCCTTCAGTCCATTCCTTCGTGTTTGGGGTCCTATGGCTTGCTTCTACAATCCATTCCACACATGTTCTATGGTCTAGAACCGTAGTTCATTCACCTATATGGTTTTTATGATTTCCCCCATGGTTTTCCATGAAAACCTAACCATGGATGGATGATTTGGGTTTCTCCTAGATCATTTTCTCTTCACTATCCATTCTAAGATCTATAGAATTACATGGAGATAGTACCCATACCTGAAAATTAGGCTTGTCTCTCTGAAGCCTTCTCTTTGATCTTCTTCTCCACTTTCCTTCTCTTCTCTTTTTCTTCTCTTTCTCTTCTCTTTCTCTCAATCCAATTAGGGTTCTAAAAGGAGTGAAAGAGGCCTAGGGACATCCCATTTATAAAGTAGAAACTCCAAAAATAAATCCCATTGAGATTAGGAAAGAATCCCATTGAAATTTGGAAAGTTTCCAAATCACGATTTCTGTCGACAAACTAAGGGTCGATGAGGGGGTCGGAGATCCCATCGACCCCTGGTTCTAAAATGTCCGACCCCCGGTTAAAAACTCAAGGTCTGACTTTTATACTGGGGGGGTCCGACCCTACCTTGCTGGGTATGCGACCCTCCCCCTATTTTTAGTGTTTTTGGGTCAGTTTAATACCTGGGATCGTGATCTCCCTCACGTACTTGATCCATTTGGCTCAACCATGATGGGTAGACCTGGTTCAAGGTGGTAAGACCAGGTTAGTTCGATACGGGTCTTACAGACACTATCTTGATGATATCTCACTCCTTAGAAGTCCAAATTGGACGATTCAAATTGGGTTATCTTTGTTTTTGAATTCTCTATAATTTGAGAGTGATTTGGGGAGCAAATAGAGAGTTGAGGCTTGGGTTTTTGGAAAAAAAACCTCAAGAAGAAGGTTTTGGTGAGTTTAATGAGTGTGATTCTTTACACCAATCCTTAAGAAGGTTATTGAGGCTCCATTGAAGAGTACTGATAGACTAGAATGGTGGTGAGCCATTAATGGACCCTAAGTAAGCGAAAAATCGATGGAAGGAAGTTACAATAGAGAAGGGGTTTTTGGTGTATTTTCTTGTGTGGGTGTGCATTTAACCACCCACCAACCTCATTCTTCTTAGAAAATGGAGTATTGAAGTACTGTGTAAGGTTGGTGGAGCTTCATTGACTATTAATGGTGGTCATTTGTCTGTGTGATGGTGAGAAGAGAAAAAAATTGAAAAGAAGTACTTACAAGTGAGAGGAAGGTGGTTTCTAGGGTTTTTTGGGCTTTGAATTACCAACCAACCTCTCCATTGCTCATTAATGGTATCTTGAATGTTTATGAGAGGTTGGTAAAACCATTAATGTAAATCAATGGTAATTATGGTCTATGAGAAGGAGAATGGAAGCTTGTGAGTAAAGGTGAGCTTGGAGAATTAAGTTCTAGCAACATTGAAAGCTATTGAAGGTTCTTAAGAGAGGTGTGGTGTGTGAAAGGAAAGAGAGTAGACAAGAGGGATTTTACCTTGTCTATCCACTTGAAGAAGTCTTTTGATTAGTGAAGCAAGTTGAAGATTTCAGTGAGTTTTAGAGGTCTACTAGCCTGCACAAAGTTGGTCCCGAGACTACTCAGAGTACCAAGAAAATACACACAAGGGTTGTAAGCCTTCCAACCCTATATATGTGCTTTGCATTGTTTAATTCTTGTACTCATAGATGCTAGTATAGGTAATGAATGATGAATGCCTAGCTGATGGGGATAAAATTATAGGGCATTGATGTAAGCCCATTCATTATACTGTCTACTTTCCATGGGTGTGGGTTAAGCATAGTGTGTGCAACGAGTGCTGAGCATTGATACGTTGGTACCTAAATTGTATGCACATTTGTGCCCTCCTGGTTTTATGCTGGGTAAACTGGGTGTATATACTCCCTGCTGTGTTTACAGCTAAATGGAGAGTATTGAGTATATACGGAGCCCATTAAGCATTACTCTATGGACTAGCCATCACAAACTGTGGTGGTGAACCACGTATACCTCTGTGTTGTAGATGCTATGTAAATGTACTTATTCTGTATTTTGTGAAGTGCGTGGAATGGTCTGCAGGATGGGTGTGCACAACATAGTATACCTGGCCACTCTGTGGTAGCGAGGTGGTTGTGCATATGACTCTATGTGTGGCAGTGTTTCAATGATTGTGTGCTCTGGTCAGTGAATGAAGCATCAGCTAAGGCAGTATTGGCCCTCAAGGAATTATTTGGAAAGAATTTTGTAGACATTGATTCACCCCCCTCAGTGTCAACTTGTAATTAACATGTATGACATGTGTGTTTCTCAGTCGATGTGCATGTCACGATCTAAGAATAAGTTCATTTCTACAAGAAAATAAATGTCTCATTACTTGATTTTTTTTTTTGTAAACACTTTATAGACTTTATTTAAGTTCAAACTTTTCCCATGAGTTGTGTAAATCCTCTTGAAAGCAGAGTAATATGAAAGTGAAAGAGTTCAAAGTACATTTTCGACAATGAAATCCGAATCATAGAATTTATCAAAGTATCATTTTGACGCTTTTTACTTCACTACATACATGGCTAAAAGATACGCCTAAGATTCTTTACTCAAGTGCCAAGTTTTAGTTGAGTTGGTATTGATCACGTGAAAAAGTAAAGCTTCGAAAATCTAACACAACCAGGAGGATTTACACTAATACATGGAATAGGGAGACCATACAGCTGTGAGGACGTAGGTTTTTTGCTCCAAAGTTCTCTCTCTCTCTCTCTCTCTCTCTCTCGTGACACAAAAGAAAGTAATTTGGAAATAAAATTGGAAAATACAAGGTTTTCATAAAAAAGATTGTCGGCTTTCGCCAGACACTGTTGCATGTGGGAGTTGTGAATGGCCGGACACTATTGTAGTCGATAGGGAATCAAAGTTCTGGGGGTTCATTGCCAAGGCAAGCCATAGTGCAGCAGGAGAGGGGATCCAGGAATCCCTGAGTTTTGAATGGATTATCTGTTGGAAGTGGTAGATTGCAGTTGTGGCCTCCATAAGAGATAATATCACATGTGGGAGGGCAGTCTTCATTGGCGGCACAAGTGGGTGCAGGCCATGTGCAGGAGATCGGGGGGTTGCCAGCAGCTTTAAATGGCCGAATGGCGGTTGATTTAGGAAGGTTTATTGGCCTCCCTGTGGAACCTAAAGTTTCCAGTGCGGGTAACCAAGGTATATCTGTGGGGAGGGATGGATGTTCGAATCCTCCACAGAATGCTGCTCTAGTGCAACCTACTGGGAAATGACCAGTAAGGAAGAGTCATCGTTGGACTACAAAGGAGAAAGGTAAAACGCAGGTAGAGCCTACTCATGGTATACAAGATGAGGTGAGGGGATCTCAGCAAGACCAGGGTAATCCTTCTACTAACCTACAAAGAAGCCGGAGATCTTTTATAGCTGTTGCAGCAGGGTAACCGAATTTGTCTACATTGTTGGAACCGGTTGGGGAAAGGGGTATTACTAGAGTGGTAATTGTGAGTGAGTGGTCCACATGCCACTGATCCATTTATGGTATCCTATCAGGAGAATTATGAACATCTGATCTGAGGGACATGTGACACCTATATCACCGTCCATCCTTGATGAAAGAAGAGTGCTGGACTATAAATACTAATGGGTAGGTTCTTGTGCACACTAATGAAAATTTGAGAACTTCATTATATTCTTTGTTTGGGAATATATTGAGTGCATAGAAACTCTTCCATTTTCATTAGTGAACTCCATCATGTTCTCTGTTTGGGAATACATTGAGTGCATAGAAACTCTTCCCTCTTCTCTTTTGTAACTAGACACAGATGTTGAAGAGTGCATCAAATAGAGGTTGGTACGGGGACAACATCGGTTGGACGGACACCGGCTGTAACAGATCCCTACACTATGGGTATGTCGAATATTATTCCGCATAGACATACATATGGATAGATGGTTTTCTTACATTATGGTATCAGAACGGTGTTTCCACCGCCCGTCCATCACGACCTGATGCTATGGAGCATCAAAAGAATAAAATAAATAATTTTTTTTATTTTTTTATTTTCTGCTTTGGCCGGCCAACAGCCACTGCCAAGAGCATACAGCCAGCCGACAGGCATAAGGGGCCAGCCAGAGCAGGGTCCGCAGGCCTACAGAGTGCAGATGCGCACCCGCATGGCTGCCGGCCCACAGGCCAGCAGCCACCCAACCGCAAGCCTGCAGGCATATGGAATGGCCGCAGGCAGCTGGAGCACCACTGTCGGTCGTGCTAGGAGCAGCCAGCCAGCCCCGGCCATGCACAGCCAGCAGGCTGCCGAAGTCGACCCGCATCAGGTTTTGCCATAGGGATTTTTTCTTCTCGATCCTCTTTTCTACAGGTTTCTCCGGCCATTCAGGCTGGTCTGGCGGTGACCGGCGTCTTCGCCTGATTCGATTAGGGAGTGCTGGATATTCCAGCATGTTCCTTGCCGCCGCCGTTGCAAGTTCGTTGATCTGACAAGAGTGAAAAGAATGAAATCATAAGGATGGCATTAATTGTAAATTCAATGGAATCTCTGGGTAAAGTCAATGAAATTAGGGTTTTAGTGGTCACGGTTCAACCGGGTTCAAGTAATTGAACCGGATAAAGACAAACCCGGTTTACGTTGAACAGAACCAACTTAAACCCGCTATGACCCATACTGTTCTTTGGGGTTGACCCCGAAACCCAAAATCCGATTTTTCTGGTCTGGTCAACCTGAGACTGACCCGTACCCATATGGGTTGCCCCGAAGACCAGATTTATGACCCGAATTTGGACCAACTGGGTGAGACAGTTTGGTTGGGGACCGGTACGAACCGCTTTGAATTGGTTTGTTTCGGTCTGACCAATGACCATTTAAACCAGGTGAATCGGTTATTCAGGTGGTGACGTTTAACAAATTTTGAATTGTGTTTATTATATTTCACCATCATAAGGTTATGAACCGAAAGTCACTATTTTAGTGACTGCACTTTTATTACAGTTCTTTCTGAGCGTCGCTAAAAGTCAAAAGAGCAGTGATTGATTTGTTATGACAGTGTGTTCTGAACGTCGCAAAAAGTCCAGTTTCCTTATAGTGACATTTACAGACAGAACGTCACTGTATCTATATACATAGCAGAATGAATTAAGCACTGTTTTAGTGACATTTAAAGACAGAAAGCCACTGTATATAATACATAACAGTATGATTTATCTTACTGTTTAGTGACATTATAGAATAAACGCCACTACATATATGAATATAGTGAGGTCGTTTTATGTCAGTTCTGTGACAGTAACAAACGCCATTAAAAGTCAGTGTTAAATAAAGTAAAGAATAAGCCATTAGGAAATCTTTAAGATTATTAGGTTTATGTTAACACTTATGAAAGGTTGTTTAAATAATGCCATAAATGATTAAAATGCCCTTATAATAAAGTTGTTAAAAATCAAGAAAACCATTAGGTTTATTTTAACACATATAAGTGTGTTTTTCAAGATGTCATTGATGACTAATATGCCCTTATAATAGAGTTTTGTATTAAAATCAAGAAAATAATTAGTTTTATTTTTTTAACACATATAAGTGTTTATTTAAGGATGTCATAAAAGACTAAAATACCTTTCTAGTGGTAGGCATCAGAAAATTGCATCTTTTGCAATGTTAGTTAGAGGAAGTATATTTCTGGCTTTATTTTTGTTAGTTAGAGTAGTGTCTTGGCGTAGCGTAAAGCAACCTAAGACAGCTTCTTCTATTATTGAAGCATATTATTGAAGCGGAAGTGGTGGCGTGTTATAAAGCAATTTCTCAGGCACTATGGTTGAGGCAGTTTATCACAGATTTGAAGGTCAGAAGTTCTATTGAAAGACCTATAAAGATCTTCTGTGACAATACTGCAACAGTACATTTTTTTTTAACAACACATGCTCAATGAGTCGCTGCCGACACATTGAGATAAAGTATTTTGTTGTTAAAGAAGACGTTCGAGTTCGTCATGTTTAAATAGAACATATTTAACACTGATGATATGATAGCTGATCCTTTTACCAAAGGCCTTCTGCCCAAGGTGTATGTAGCTCACATGGATCATATGGGACTATGTAAATTATTAAGTGTTTGAAAGTTTTATTTGTGATATTGCAATATAAAATTTTGACAACTCGAAATAAAGTTATTTTCTGTCATTTGTTCAGTTGTATACATAAAATTTTGTAATGACAGATGCCTATAAAGTTTTCAAGGTAATAAAGTTGTCCATTAAATCGATTGTTGAATTGATTCTATAAAGTAGGTTGTTACAATTGAGGTTCATCTTAAAATGAACAGTCCATTGTAATACATGGAAGGCAGTGTTCTTGTGTGTAGACATGTATCGCCATGATTCATGGGTTGGGAGTTTTATTATGAACATAAAGAACAAGTCCATAAGGAAAGATTCGAAAGTTAATGTATGGCCAAACATCAGGTTATAACTCTAAAATGGTTTGACAGATGGAAATATGGGCTAAGTGGGAGAATGTAAGTGAGTGGCCCACATGCCACTGCCACTGATCCATTTATGGTATCCAATCAGGAGAGTTATGAGCATCGGATCTGAGGGACATGTGGCACCCAGATCACCGTCCATCCTTGATGGAAGGAGACGGTTGGTCTATAAATACTAATGGGTAGGGTCCTGTGACGCTGATGAAAATCTAAGAACTCCATCACGTTCTCTGTCTGGGAATACAGTGAGTGCACAAAAACTCTTCTCTCTTCTCTTCTCTTTTGTTACTAAACACAGGTGTTGAAGAGTGCATTAGATAGAGGTTCATACGAGGACAACATCGGTTGGACGTACACCGGCTGGAACAGATCCCTATACTACAGATATGTCGAATCTTATTCCGCATAGACATACATATGGATAAGTGGATTTCTTACAGTAATACCCTAGGATGCTTATGAAAAACAGATTCAGTTGTATCAATTAACCCTAATTGGATGTGTGTTTGTGAAAGGAATGCTCCTGATGGATATCAAACGTACTGTATCTGAACAATGGGGTCTTCTGAGGTTTGAAATGACTTCTCTAGGTAAGGGTTACCTTGTTTTTATATTCTTCTTAGTTGATAATATGGTGACTGTCTGTAAAGGAGGAGTAACTAGGGTCAATGGTATACCTATGAAAATGCAAAGGTAGGAACTGGATTTTAATGTCTCAAAACAAAGAGCTCCTTAACATGAATAGTGGATTAGGTTTCTAGAGCTTGCTCTAGAGTTTTGAGAGGAGAATATTTTGTTCTCTACGGGAAAGGCAATGGGTCGGCCAATGTGTGTAGACAGAAACACACAAAATAAGGTACTCAAGAGATTTGCTAGAATCTGTGTCGACATGGATTACTCAGCTCCAAGACCTGAAGAAATCATGGTTGAGAGGGTTTATGGTGGTAAACAGGTGTTTTTTGAAGCAGAAAATAGAATATGAAGTGCCTTCTGTGAGGACTGTATCATGTTGTCGTTTTGGACAGTCCAGCGGACTGCCCAACTAGGTAGGGGGAATAAAAGGATATGCAGAGACAGGGTCAACATCAGGAGGACACCACGGTGGTGGAGGAACAAAATAATGATGGCCCACAGAGTTGTAAACATGGTTCGGTTGTTGGTGCATGGAGTGATGAAGCTCCAACTAGAAATGAGAATTGGAATACCATTGGGGGAGAAGACGGAACTGAAGTTTCGACTGCTCAGTTGCAGTTGTAAGTGCTGGATCAACTGAGGGCTTTGGATGTTACTTTGGTGACTAAATCATCTAACTTACCTCCTTCTAACAGTAGGCCTAGTCCTTCAAGGAATGCAATTGTTGTGGTGGAGGATACAGTTCTATCCCCTATGGCTTTGGCTAGGGTGGATATTCCAACATCCTCTAGTCCTAGAAATGTGGCGGTGGTGGAATTTCTAGATATAATTGTAGCAAATGTTGCTTTAGAGTCAGAAGAGGGCCCTTTCACTATGGTTATTAGTAAAAGTGCAGGGAAAAGTCCTAAAAAGGAAAAGAAGGATAAACAGGGGGTTACCATTGACAAGGTAACCAGATTGGAGTCTTTACAAAGGAAAGGACTATGAAGATCATCATTTGGAACTTACGGGGAGTCTTGAACCCCAAAACGAGAAGAGTGCTGAAGTCTATGTTATCTGAGTATCATCCTAATGGAGTCCAGATCACTAGCACTTACTAGAAGAGTAGTAATTACTCTTCTAGTACTCTCTTTGAAAGACAAGTGTCCCATGGAGTTAACGGTGCTAACTTTTGTTAGCTACATAAATTCTATTTTTTAATTATTTTTATTTAGGTGATTGATTTAGTGAATTAACAATCACATTTTTTAAGGTAAGTAAATCTATTAGAAATAAATATCTAATGATTTTCAAAAAGAAAAACAATTAGAAATAAAACTCTAATAAAACTCATAATTTTTTAATTCAATTATAGTTTTATTAGAAATAAAAATTTCTTTGACTGGTTGCTGGTCCCTTGGAGCATGGGCCACAACTACTTAGGTTTAGGCCGCTGAACATCATTTGGATGGACCGAGGCTATATGTGCTTAGGCCTTTTGGGATATCATTTGTTGGTCTATTTGGATGGGCTCAGATCTTTTCATGTAGAAGAGTATCTGATGGGCTCGAGTCCTGCTTGTTGAGCTTCATTTGATGGGCTCGGCTCCTTTGCATGATTTCATGTGAGGAGCGACCTTTGACCGGCTTTCCTTTGAATGGGACCCAGTTTTGCTGCAGGGCCCTGGTTGCCGACAAAAGATCCAGAGAAAAAGGATAAAGCTACGGAATGAAATTCAATATCAGGCGGTACGGACTAACAATTTTTAAAAGAAAAACAATTAGAAATAAAATTCTAATAAAACTCATGATTTTTCAATTCAACAGAGCTTTATCTCATCAAAGAAATAAAAATAAAAACATTTTTTTCCCTTTTCTCTCTCTCTCAAACTCTTCTTTTTTTTAATGAGATAAAACTCTATTGAATTGAAAAATCGTGAGTTTTATTGGAATTTTATTTCTAATTGTTTTTCTATAGAAATCGTTAATTCAACAAAGCTTTACCTCATTAAAAAAAAAATTGAATCCATCGAGGTGGGACTCTCTGTGGTTCATCATTTTGTAGTCCAATGAGCTCACTTCACTATTCTAGTCTTGTTTATCACTTCATGATTCATACTTCACTGTCCAAATCTTAATCAATTGGAAGTAAATAGAATAAATTTTTTTTAATGAGATAAAGCTATGTGGAATTAAAATAATAAAATTTAAAGGAAAAAAAAAGAGTGGGAGAGAGAGAAAAGTGAAAAAAAAATGTTTTTTTTAATGAGATAAAGCTCTATTGAATTAAAAAATGGTGAGTTTTATTAGAGTTTTATTTCTAATTGGTTTTCTTTTTAAAAATCGTTGAGAGAGGTTTTATTCTAATAAAACTCTAACTGAATTAAAAAATCGTGAGTTTTATTAGAGTTTTATTTCTAATTGGTTTTCGTTTTAAAAATCGTTAGAGTTTTATCAGAATAAAACTCTAATTGAATTAAAAAAATCATGAGTTTTATTAGAGTTTTATTTCAAATTGTTTTTCTTCTTAAAAATCATTAGAGATTTATTTCTAATAGATTTACTTATCTTAAAAAACGTGATTGCCAATTCACCAAATCAATCTATCAAAATAAAAGGAATTAAAAAAATATAATTTATTTAGCTAATGGACGATAGCAATATTAACTCCATGGGACACTTGTCGTCCAAAGAACGTACTAGAAGAAGAGTACTCTTCTAGTAAGTGCAGGTGATCCGGACTCATCCTAATGTACTATATTGCGGAACCTATGGTGGGTCCCGACAAAGTTCCTAAAATCATGTTGCAGAAATTAGGGTATGATTCTAACTTGATTTATAATTTTAAGGCTGGAAAACATCTTAATTTGTGGATAACATGGAAGAAGGAAATAAAAAGGCCATCTATCATTCTGAGTTCAAACTAGCAGATTACGATATGTTGTGTAGTTGATGGAGAAATGGTGTGGGTCTCTTTTGTTCATGTAAATAATTTTAAAATCCAAAGAAGGAATCTTTGGGCAGATTTGGTATCCCCTGGGAACCCATTTATTCCTTGGCTTTTTATCGAGGAATTCAATTGTTGCAGGTTGGTATGGGGAAAAATTCGGACCTGGAAAATTTTCACTGTCTATAGCAGCTGAGTTTGATGTGTTCATAAATTTGTTTCCTCTGGTAGAACTGCCTTTTAGAGGTCTCAAGTTCACTTGGAGTAAACAATTGAGTAGTTGGCCGTGTCAAAGTTGTCCTTGACAGAAGCCTAAGCAATAAACGGTGGATTGATAAGTTTGAACAAACATATCAGAGAGTTCTACCTAGAGTGGCTTCGGATCATGCATCAATTCTAGTGGGCTTTTCTTCAATCCCTAAACCTGGCAATGTCCCCTTTCGGATTCAACGATTCTGGATGCAGAATTCAGGTTTCCGTGAGATTGTTAGGGAGGTATGGGGAACCGAGTAGGTTGGTACACCGTTCTATATTTTAGTGTCCAGGTTGGACCTTTTGTAGCAAAGGCTGTGGTTTTGGTTTAGAGAAACCTTTCCTCACATAGATAAGGAAGTGAATAGAACCAGGGTCCTCCTGGAGGACATACAGGAAACTATTCAGCTAGTGGGGATAAATGATGTCCTGCAGGAAGAGGAGATGGTAGCTAGAAAGTAGCATGATGAGGCTTGTGATCGTCAAGAGGTTCTGTGGGTAGAAAAATGCAGAGTTAAATGGCTCCATTGTGGTGACAGGAACTTAATACGAATGATGGAAGAGAAGATGGCACAGTGATTGATGATCAGGAAGAAATTAAAAATAATGTTCTAAATTACTATGAACAATTCCATTTCAGTGCAGGGTCTACGCCCCATCTACAATGCTTGGATGTGATCCCAAATCCCGTCATGACAGAGGATAATAAACGCTTGGACAGCATCCCAATGGACGAGGAGATTCGAAATGCTGTTTTTAGTATGAATCAGGACAGTACCCCGGGACTCGACAGATTTGCAGGTAAATTCTTTTGTATGTTCTGGGACATTGTGGGGAAGGAGGTTTGCCATGCGGTGAGCTTTCTTTATATCTGAAATGCCGAAAGTAGTCAATTGTAACTGCATCTCTCTTACACCAAAAAAGGAGGGTGCTAAAAAAACTTTCAGATTTTAGTCCTATCTGTGTTGGTAACTTTGTTTACTAGGTGGTACCGAAAATATTGGCCATGCGTCTGGGAGGTTTTGATGGAAAACTTGTCTCAGATAAGCAGTGAGCGTTTGCGAAAGGAAGATTTTAATTCATAGTAATGTTGGTCTGGCTTCTAAGATGGTTGCTTTGATGCACAAGAAAACCAAGTGTGGATACATGGCTTTGAAGCTAGACATACAAAAATCATATGATACTCTGGGGTTTTTTGAATGCTATTCTGACTAAGTTTGGGTTCACAAATCTATTTACTCAACGCGTAATGGCTCTCCTACAACCAGCAAGATTGAGTGTTATGGTGAATGATGGACCAGTTGGGTTTTTTGGTGTGAGTAGAGGACTTAGACAAGGGGGCCCCTTATCTCCTCTTCCTTTTTTTTTTTTTTTTTTTTTTTTTTTTGGTGCTAGCTTAGTGTTATGTAGAGGACTCAAATAGATGGCCATGTAGAGAGGGATAGAACCTGTTCTTCGACGAAAAGGGGCGACAACACCAACTCATTTGATGTTTGTAGATGACATCTTTGTTTTCATGAAAACAAGTATAAATGCTGTTCTTATCTCCATGAACGTTTATGGGCTGAAAAAAGTAGGCTTTCTTGGCTAAAGCATGGAGACCAAAACTCCAAGTTCTTCCATTCAAATGTAAAGGTTATGAGAGCTAAAAATTTGATTAGAGAGTTACAAAAAGAAGATGGGACTGTTTTGGCTGACCAACCAGGAATTATTCAATATGCCACCTCTTATTATGAGAATTTTCACAAAAGTTGTGAAAGTACTCCACATGATGAGTGTTTAGATGTAATCACACCTATCATCTCAATAGAAGATGATGCTGTCCCCTCTAATGACGAGATCAAGTTAGCGGTCCTTGGAATGAATCCAGATAGCTCTCCAGGCCCAGACGGATTCTCTGGTAAGTTTTACCACTTATGTTGAGATATTATTGGCAAAGAGGTGTGTTGTGCAATCCGTTATTTTTTTAGCAGTGGAAGAATTATGAAAGGTGTCAGTTGCAACTACATCTCATTGATCCCAAAAAAAACCTGGAGCTGTAAAACTATCTGATTTTCGGCCTATTTGTGTTGGAAATTTTCTATATAAAATAATACCTAAAATCTTAGTGAACAGGTTGGGTTTATTAATGAGCAAGCTTGTCTCAGAGGAACAAGGCGCTTTTGTGAAAGGACGAGTTATTCACGAGAATATAGGCCTAGCATCTGAACTGGTCACTCTTATGCATAGGCATTATAAGAAAGGGAATATAGCTCTTAAGCTTGACATTCGAAAAGCCTCTGACTCCCTAAAATGGAATTTTCTTTTTGATATTCTCTCTAAATTTGGGTTTTTTTCTACATTTGTCAGTAGAGTGCAATCACTTCTTGAGTCGGCCAGACTCTCTATGATGGTTAATGGAGGCCCTATGGGCTTCTTTGTAGCAGGAAGAGGGCTCAAACAAGGTGATCCAATCTCTCCCTTGCTCTTTGTTATAACAGAAGAAGCTTTGTGTAGGGGTTTAAAGAAGGCTTGTAAGAAGGGTCTGATTAATCCAATTTTCAAAGGAAGGAATGTTATGGCTCCAACTCACCTTATGTTTACTGATGATATTGTCATCGTTATCAAAGCTCAATTGAGATCATGCAGGGTGCTGAGAGATCTCCTAGCTAGATACAATGATTATGCTGGTCAGCGAGTTAATCTTGCAAAAAACAAAATATTTTTTTCAGATACTGTATCTAGGCGAAGAAGAGATAAAATGATATCTTGCCTCAGCTTCTCTCAAGGTAATTTTCCATCTTCTTACTTGGGAGCATCATTATTCAAAAGCCGGCTTATTAATAGTGAACATCTTAATCCAGTAATTGACCGTTTTAAAAAAGATTTACTACTTGGAAAGGATGACTACTTTCCTATGCAGGCCGAGTGGAACTGGTTAAATCAGTCTTGAGCAGTGCCTTTGTGCATTCTTTTTGTGTATACAAGTGGCCAAAAGGATTAATCAAAATAGTAGAAGCTTGGATGCAGAATTTCATATGGACAGGGGACCAAAATAAAAGAAAAATTATTGTGGCCAAATGGGATGTTATGTGCACTCCTAAAAATGAAGGAGGATTAGGATTGCGCCATCTTCATCAAGTAAATGATGCAATGTTATGTAAAATGGCCTAGAAAATTAAAACTGAGAGCTCTCTTTATGCTCGTTTTATGCGTGGACATTATCTCTCTAAAGATGGCTACATTCGTAATAATCAATGCTCTTCTTCTGTTTAGTGTAGTATCAGGAAAGTGTGGGATTGGACCTCAAAGCATACCAGATGGATTATAGGTGATGGAGAAAATATCAATGTTTGGTTTGATCAATGTTTGGGAAATTTCACTCTCAAGGATTGTCTTGGCTTGGGAATGGATCTTCTAAAAGATAGCGATTGCTCTCTTAGTCGTTTTATTCAAAATGGAAAATGGGCTTGGCCTTCTATTGCTTCTAGTACTCTTAAACAATATTTAGAGGTTGCAATCAATATCCCTCTCTTCGGATCTGGAGATCAGCTCATGTGGATAGGTGAACTATCTGGGGCATTTTCAATTAATTCTGCATGGGAAATGTTGCGCTATCCAAAGCCGAATCCTGTATGGGCCGATATGATCTGGAATAAATACCTTACTCCATCTCTCAGTTGGATAGGTTGGAAATGGTGTTTACAAAAATATCCTACGGAGGATAATGCTAAATGAAAGGGTGTTATGATTGCATCAAGGTGCCCATTATGCCACTCAGCTGAGGAAATGAAAAATCACCTATTTTGCACTTGCGGTTTTGCTCAGTGCCTTTGGCAAAAAATTGGAGCAGCCTTTGAGGTCAATATCCCTAATTTTGATTCTTGTAGTATAATGTTTGATTGGTGGATGAGAAAAAGTGGTATTGTGCCTTTCCATAATATTTGAAAGTGTTTTTTTTTTATCATTGCTATTCATAACATATGGATAGCACGGAATAACTCTATGCACAGGAACTCTAAGCCGATAGCAGACTCCACCTGGACAATGATAAAGAGAAGTTCCAAGGACTTATCGCTCAAACATCCATGCATAGTTAAAACATCATCTGATCTGCGAGTAGCTCATGTCATGTCTCTTCAGATTGCACAACCCAAAACAAGTGTTATCATAGAGCTGTTCTGGAGACCTCCTCTTCCTGATTAGTGTAAGCTAAATACAGATGGCTCGAGCATTGGGAATCCAGGGATTGCCAGTGCGGGTGGTGTCATCCAGGCGCATAATGGTCAAGTACGATATGCCTATGCAGAATCGCTTGGGATAGCTACAAACTACCAAGTTGAATTTCATACTGTATTAATTGGATTGAAAGTTGTTATTCAATTAGGGTTCCACAATATATGGCTTGAATCAGACTCTAGCTCTGGGGTGACTGCTCTTCTTACATCTCAGATTCCATGGTTCTTAATGTAGAATTGGAGAGCCTTGTTTAGGGATTTGTCTATCTGTAATATCTGTTACTCATGGTTTTCGGGAAACTAATGTGGTAGCGGATAAATTGGCTAGAAAGGCTGCATATAAGCATCTTATTATTGGAATAACTGTCCTATGGAAGTAGCAAAGGAGGCAATGTGGGATGCCTCCCATCGTCCTCGATATCGTTTCTGCTAGGATGGTTCCGCCTGGTGTGGCCCCTGCTGATGGCAATGCCGAAGGTGGGGGTTTTACACCCTATTAGGGCTTTTGTTTTACTTTTTTTTTTCTTCTTTAATACAATCAGAATTTTAGCAAAAAAAATATGTCTAAATGCTGGAAAGGAGATTATGAAGTTGCTCAAATTTTACTAGGATTTTAGTGGGCAGTATAATAGCAATGCGAAAAGCAAGGTTTTTTCCTTCTAGGTGTACCTAAAACTAAATGACAGCGTCCTGTTGGGTATACTTTGCTTTACTGAGGGCTATTTTCCTATCAAATACTTGGGAGTGAATTTATTCAACAAGAGATCTAAGCGGGAATATTTCACACCACTCTTGGATATATTCAAACTAAAATTTTCTGCTTGGAGGGGAAGCTACTTTCATATGCAGGTAGAGTGGAACTTGTAAAAACAATGCTGAATAGCTCTTTTATCCACTCGTTCTCAGTATACAAATGGTCAAGGGATCTTCAAAAGTTGGTAGAAAATTATATGAGAAATTTTATTTGGTCTGGGGATCCTAGTACTAGTAAAAATGCGGTCTTAGCATTAACCAGTTGAAAGATGTGAATGTTGCTATTCTAGCAAAAAAAGTATGGAAGATGCGCACAGAGGAATCTACTTTTGGAAAATTCATGCGAGGTAGATATCTTACAAAAATGGGAACAATTTGCAGTGTGACATGCGTATTGCTAGTATGGAGAAGCTTGAGGTAGCTTTGGAATTTGTCTGCTAAACAGTCAAGATGGGTGATTGGGGATGCTAGGAAAATAAATACATGGAATGATATTTGGCTAGGTGAATCAACTATCACAGAGAAGCTTAACCTAGATGTAAGTCGATTTAAAGAAGAAATTTGTACTCTATCAAGATTTATTGTAAATGGTCAATGGATGTGGCCAAGAGTAAGTCTCCAAACCTGTTTTGATGATGTATCGGCAATTCCCTTGGGAGTGGGTAATGTGGGTGAAATCATGTGGTATGGGAAAAGAATGGGAATTCATGGTAAGGTCTGCTTGGAATCTTCTTCGTGATCAGGGTGTGGGACCAGGTTGGGAATCGATGGTAAGGTCTACAAACAAAGGAGTCGTTTTTTGGTTGGTGATGGTGCCATCGCAAACTTCCAACATATGATTTGGTGAAGCGGAAATCGATGAGTCTTCCATCACGCTGCCATCTTTGTTATCGACAGGAGGAATCATTTTTACATGTTTTTCTAAACTGTAAAAAGGCAAAGGAGCTCTAGAGTAAGGTGGTGGATGTGTTTAGTTTTCAATGGACAAATGTATCGAACATGGAGGATTTGTTGCTATGGTGGCGTAGAAAAGGAAGAGTGGTGATATTACCGGAAATGTGGATGGGAGTACTATTCAAAATTCCATCAGTACTCTGGAGGATGAGAAATAGGAGTGCATCTGATAATTAGAGACCTAACCTCAATCTAGCATGGATGCAAATACGAAGAGATGCCAAGACCTCTCTATTAGGTCCCCTGTGGTGATTCGTAATACCATAGAGCTCCAAGTTGTAAAGATATGGAATCTTACCACAAAGGTAGGGAAGATACAAACAATTTCTAAGGTAGTTTGACACCTCCGATGAATTTATGGTGCAAGGTAAATGTCGATGGCTGTAGGCTGGGCAATCCAGGTATAGCATCAGCAGGAGGTGTTCTACAAAACAACAATGGTAAGGTCCTATGTGCTTTTGCGGAATACATTGGGGTGAAAACAAATTACACAGCAAAGTTCCATGTGGCCATGCAGGGTTTGGAGGAAGCTATGAAGTTGGGATTCTCCCAGATCTGGTTAGAATGTGATTCTAGAGTATATAATATTTCATGCACTCCAATCAAGAGAGGTTTCATGGTTTTTTTGACAAAATGGACTAGCATTGCAAGGAAAATCTCAACGTGTTCAGTTAGTTGACCCATATTTGGAGAGAGGCGAACATAGTAGTAGATGGACTCGCACAACATGTAGGTCATACCCGAAGGTCTTCGGTGTGGGTGAAATGTCTTATTTTCGTAACTAAAGATGTGGTGTGGGATGCTTCCCATAGACCATTTTTTAGATTTCATTAGTTTGATAGTTATTTTGCCCTATAACAACTACCCTGCTAATAACAATGCCAAAGGTGGGGTGGGGGTTAGAATGGGGTTTTATGTACAATTTTATCTTATTTTCATAAAATTCATTGCTAACTTATAGTAAAAAAAATATCGCCAACTTTCGCCTTCGAGCTTGTCCACCTACTTTGATGGTTGGAAAATAATCGGAGTCGCCACCTAAAAGTAAATGTGGGGCCTCTAAAATCATCATTTCACTAGGAGGGATGCCTAATGACTCACATCCTAAGATTCAATTCTAGTCTCCTCAGAGATCTAGCAAGTGTCGATGTTATGGTTTGGGAAGGTATTAGGCAACCAAACCGTCTGATCCGAAAATCAGTCTCTCATAGTTTTCCATTCCTATACTACACTAATCTAACTATTCATGGTCAAAGGCTATCTAAACTTTGGGGATCCTAGGTTAAATTGCTAAGTTCTTCTTACTAATATCCAGCCAAATATGTTATAAAGTAAATAAGGAAAATAAACCTAGTATAGGGATCGAAGAACAATTGGATGATAGACAAATCAGTCAATTTGGCAAATTTGCCAAATCTTAAAGGGTCTATCATGTTGGGTTGTATTTTGTATTTTGTGGGGTCGACAAAGTTATTAGGTTATATTTGTATTTGGGTTTGAATCCATTATATGTATAAGGGTTAATTTGTAATTGAATAGGATTAAGGTTTCTAGGGATCCTATATATTGTCGCTATGAGAAAACCCTAGGCAAGACTGAACAAAGGGAGAAATAATTTATCAGGTGGAGAAAGGTATAGAACTTTCTTGTATATAAATAAATTCTTTGATTTTCTGAGGTGGAAGTAGGCATTCTTAATTTGGTGTTGAACCACAGTAAATCCTAATGTTTGTGTGTTTCCTTGTTCTTCATTCTTTCTCTTTAGTTTGCGCTTTTATTCCTAGCAAGTGGTATCAAAACGAGATTTAACAGATCATCATCGATAATGCATTGAGATTTGGAGGAAGGGAGGTGCGCAAGGTTCAGCGAGAAGAAGGAATTTTGTTTTCTCTTTACGGGATCAAAATAAGAAGAGCTGGGCAAGAACGATGTAAGAGGGAGAAAAAAGGGTAAAGGCTTGATTTTTTTTTTTTTTTTTTAACTTTTGTTTATTAGTCATCATTACATAATCAAAAAGGGTTGGCTTAGGAATTAAAGAGGAGAATGGTTTGATATAAGTGCGCCTCTGATAAGGAATTATAAAAATAAAAAGAAAAAAAAGTACGGATGGTAGAAAGAGAAGGGAGAACGGATTGGAGTTTTGTTTTCAAATCTGTGGGTGTTGCATGTCAGACAGAGGGTCACGAAGGTTCTCACAGACCAGCTCAAATGGTGGCCGCCGCTGTTAGCCATGCTTTAGTTGCTAAGGTCTGTGCGGTAGAAGATCATCCAAATATGGACGGTATAGTAGAAGATTTGATCTACGCCGTTTCATTGGGTTTTGCAAATGAGGAAACTGGGCATAGGGTTGATACATTGCAGTCCATTGTTGAGGATAATCCAAGAACTCATGCGGTGGTATTGGGTGATTGTATTCATCATGATTTGTAGGTTGAAGAAGTATCAGGCAGACCTTCAGGGAACGATGTGGATGTTGTTACATTTGGACCATCAGAGTCTAGTCAACTCTCACGATTGTTGTTTCCGATGGTGCTTGCGATGGTTGCAGATTGGTTTTGGCCACTGGGTGGAGCATTTGAGCAGATGGAGGGGATGCCTCAGGCAATGGGAAATGATTTGACTTATTGCATGTGGCGGAGGACCTTCTCAGGGTCGATGAGGTGCAGGGCATTCCTGTACCAACCTAGATCAGGGTGGTGGAGTTCAGAGATAGATCTGGTCGGATCAGAGAGATTTTTCTTTGGATCTGATGGCGGATTTAAATCCCAACACGGTGTGCATAATGGCAAATTGTTGCTCTACCGTGAGGTAAATGAGAACTGACATGTTGAGGTGAGGAGTCGAATCTCTAGTTTGGAATTTTTTACTATTTTAGGTGTTTGGTATCAATTCTAAAGGTTATTTATGATAAATAAAAACAAAAATAAGGTCAAATATCAGAAAAAAGTTTTAGCCTTTTTGGATTTTTATTTTTGCCTAAAAACGATTTTTAATTATTTTTGCGCATAAGTTTAGTGAGCACATGTTTTTAACAGGATAAAATTGTAAAAATAAATATTTTTATAACATTTCATAAAATTCCTCTCTCCGTCCCACGTTTGCTCTAACCCTTGTCTCCTTATCTCCCGTGGAGAAGACAATGATGAAGAAGAAGTAAATAGTTGGACGAAACTATATGATAACAATTCCTTCAAGAAGATTATCAAATTGTCAATCTTATCAAACCAAAGCCAACAGAAGGTTTATAGAAGGAGATCCGATAGAGTCAATCTTAATCAACTAAAATTGCTACAAAATTAACTGTCCAGAACCACCATTTTCATGAAACCCTCTTTTGATTCCTTTTCTATTCATCCTTCTCCCAGCTCTGAAATCGTTTTCCTTCCCTTTTCCCTCTCAGCCTTCCCTTTTTCTTATTTTTTGAAAGATCACCAAAATCCAGAAGCTTCCACCTCCATCTCAATGTATAATGAACGAGAGCTGAAAGATGACATTGTTGTGCAGACTAACACACTTTCACGGGTTGACGGTCACCCAGTTGATCAAATGTAGACTGAAGGACACCCAGTACAGCAATTTGAGAATCAAGACTACCAAACTGAGGATCTTGTTTAGATTGGAGGAGGTCCAGCTGATCAAAATAATGAAAATTGAAGAGAACAATTAGGATTGGGAAAAAGTATCATAAGGGGAGCTTGAGGTTCAGGTTGGCTGCAATTTGCGGGAAGGGGCATGCGTTGAAGGGAGTGGTGATTATGGTGACCTTAACATCATGGGAACATAATAGCCTGGCCATGTCTACAATTGGGATCAAGTGACCCTTGAGTGGGAAGAAGAAAGCATGAAGTTGATAAGCTTCCGCTGAACTCATTGGACATTAATTTTTTTTTTCCTAATTCGAAGAAGCAAAACTTGGGTACTTCCGGGCTGAATCCACAGAGCATTAGTTGTGGCATCTCAACACGAATTCTAGCTTCATGGAACTTAAAATGTTATTTATTTATTTATTTATTTTTTATTTTTGGGTAAGTCATGGAACTTAAAATGTTGCTTTTGTTTTCATAGTTTCATTGACACTATATCTTAAAATGTATCCTTCTCTTAAAATTCAGGCTTGGGTACAACTCTAAATGTTGTTAAATTGATTATTAAGGTATATTCTTGCCTTTATGTGTAGGCTGAGAAGGGAAAGAATTACTGTTGCAATGGTTCTCTGTTAATGTATATTGTATTGGTTATTAAAAGTGAAATAATCCCAGCACTTTACCGAATTCCATACTTGAGCAAAGTAAAATCATATAGGCTATCAAGGGTCTATAGGTACAATCAACGCACAAGGTAGCAGTGGCGGTCCAATGGTGAGGGATAGATGGATCTATTTATTAAAGTTATAAAAATTATCTTGGACATAGATATATCAAATCTATTTTTCATTCTGCAATATATTTTTTATGGTAGCTACCAAACAATTTTTTATTTTTTACTAAATATGATTTTCAAAATAATTTTCAATAAATAGGTGAAAAACAAAAATAAAAATGGATCCAAACTAAGCATTGGAGGTGGAGAGTTAAGGTCTCGGGTTCCAAGTGTATCTGGAGTTGAAGAGATCTATGAGTGAAAGTGATCACTCCGATAGTGCTACGGCAGGGGGAGAGTTGGAGTCACATCACATTGTACGGCGGTAAGCGATGCGGGACACCCAGACGGGGTGTGTGCTATGCCGGTTTGGGTGTAGCGGTTTGATAGAGGCAATGGATGAGTTTACAGAATCGACATCAATGGGTTCTTTTTCAAAGTGGCTTTAAAAATCTAAGCCAAGTGGAGATTTATTGGGTTGTGTCATGTATTCTTCGGGTTCCATACAGTTATTGGGTTGTATTTGTATTTGGGTTTGGATCCATTACATGTACAAGGGTTAATTTATAATTATGTGAGATTAGGGTTTCTAAGGATCCTATATATTGTCGCTATAGGAAAACGCTAGGTAAGCTTGAGCAAAGGGAGAAATACTTTGTCAGGTGGAAAGAGGTGTACAGTTTTCTTGTTAATAAAGAAATTCTCTAATTCTTTAGGGTGAAAGTTGGTATTCCGGATTGGGTACTGAACCATGATAAATCGTGTTGTTTGTGTCTTTGCTTGTTCTTCGTTCTTTCTCTCTAGTTTGCACTTTCATCCCTAACATATCGGACCTCACATGTACACATCACTCGATGGGTTAAGACCCCCTTGCACACGACGTAAAAAAGAAGAGAAAGAATAAATGTGAGAGATATAGAAAGAAATAAATAATAACATAAAGGAAGAAAGAAAATAATAAAACCAGAAAAAATAAAAATAAGAAAAATAATGAAATAAAGAAAAGAAGATATAATAATAATATAAAAAAAAGAATACTAAAAATTAAGAAATTGAAAAGAAATAGACAAGCATGAATAAAAAAAAAATAAAAGAAGAAAAAAAAAATAAAAACAAAACAAAATTGTTTGGAAGAAGGAACCAAATCGGGGATTTGGGTCCTGGATTACCTATGTATCTTGGAAAATTTCTAAGAATGAGGTTCCCCACGTAGTTTAAGGTAAGAGGACACTTGATTCAAAGAATTTTAAAAGCAGTTTGAAATTGTTTGGCGTGGATATAGAAATTAATATTTGAGAATAAAATATTTACCAATTTCAAAATTTAAATTTGAAAACTCAATTGGAGATTTAAAAATTTAAAATAAAGAAAGAATCAAACCTAAATGTGGGCCATATGACTAAACCTGGGGCCAATACCCCATACTACCTACGTATCCTAAAGAAGTTTCTGGAATTAAGTCCAACAACGTAAATCAGAAAATTAAAGAGTGTTCAAAGCCAGTCCACAGGCGATGGCCCACTCAAAGTAAAGGGTTTGAAAAGACAAGGGTTTCTACCGCCACTAGTAAAGCAGATAGACCATCCAGAGATAAGATTTATGAAAGCATCAATTTGTTTAAAAAAAAATCAAGCTCGCCATCGAGGTCGGGCCCATGCATAGGCCTAAGAGACAGGGGTTTTTCCTAAAACGACTTGTTGGAGTTTCATGATGTGGATTAAATATATATGTAACCTCAAGTGTACGGTATCGTGCAGTAACGGGTCGATCTAAGGGAGGAATCGCTATTATCCTAACTCAAATAAGGCAAAGCGTACCAAAGGGATTTGATTGAATTAATACCCTAATCACTTCAAATAAAAATTAATCAAACAATAAAAATAATGATAACCATTCATAACGGTACGAAAATTTATGAAACCATTAACCATAAAGTAACACAGATCTATTGCAAGAAAGGAACGAAATTAAAAGTAAAAGAATGTAAGAAAAACTTATCTCGATAGAAGATTTCTCTGTCAATGCTCGTCGTCTTGTTGTCACTCTAAGGCGATGTGCAAACGATTACAAAGGGAGCCTTCTCCCCTAAATTAAATTAGTAATGGGGTACAACCTATATTTATCTACCCTACTACAGAGTTATAAATCTGAAATTACAACTCAAAAAAATAAATATATAAAAATAAACTTAAGCAAGAAGAACACAAATTGAAAAGAAAAAACTAAGAATCTCAAACTCTCTCATAAATTCTCAAAACTAAAAAAACTCATAATAGAATTCTTGGAAGGTTTTTCTATTTCTTAGCATCACATATATATACAAGTGAGTAAAGATCACAATCAATCTTTACAATTGGATTACAAGAGATTTTGTGGACATAATTTTGGTAACCAAATTCCAATCTTGTAGGTTCATTGTATGTGGACGATTCTTGAGTAGAAAAAATCTTGCATCAATTCATCATATCTTTAGCATCATTATATCTTCTTGAAAACTTCCATAATCGATTGGAGCATTCCATTCTTCCATGCTATTGCCAATCTTGTAAATTTGATTCCAAATAACTAAGGAATATTTTTTCAAGAGAATGAAATCTTTCACATGAGATTGGGCTACTCTTTGACTTAGTCCAAGGCTGATCTTATACATAAAATTCGTGGCTCTCCTCATAAAATTCATCTTATGCCCGGCTGCTGAGTTGAGTAGGTGAGTTAACTGGACAGGATCACCAAAAATTCATAAAATGATCTTTTCAAGCTCAAATTTCTTCATTCTTTCACCTACACCCAACAAAGATAAAATCAACATTAACTACCCAAGAAGCATCATAAATAGAATAAGAGATGTACATTTTATGTCCTAAATTCACACATAAAATGTGTTCATCAGATTCTCCCACACTTGAGCTTTGCTAGTCTCGAGCAAAGAAAAATATAAAAATAAAATAAAATCCTAACTCACTTTCGTAGGAATCATGAATGCACTTAGCACATGCAACAAGCCTTTAAACCCCTAGGTCACCCCTAGTGGACGAGTTGTGTCTCGTGAGTACTTTCAGAGAATAAACACACAAAATTCATATAGAAATTTCAAACTATAATTTTGGTATTAAGGAAAGAGAGCACACACACATCTTATTAGTCAAGACACTCAACTTGGGATCAAGAAAACATAGAAACCTCCACAATTGAACTTTGCTACCTCATATGATTCAAACACTAAGGTTGCATCTCAATTAAGGTTGCATCTCAATTAGGAAACCTTGTTATATCTTCCAAACATATCTCTCCTTAGGGTGAACCCTTTATAACATACTGGTAACCAAGACCCAAGAATAGCTTTCAACACTTGTATTTTTTTTCTTTCTTTCTTCCTCTTTAAGCTACTCCACTACAATTGGCTTGAGAAGTGCAGGTGGTTATGCATTCCCATGTTACTATGTAGCTTCGCTTTTGGCATATATCTTTAAAGACATTGATGCTAAAGAGTACTTTTTTTTTAATAACAAGAGCTAGCTATATCCAAGGAATTTCAATCAAGACACCTCACTTCCTGAGGCAGATTGTCCTGTATAGTTCCAAGAACAAAAAATTCTTATATTATTATTTTCTTATTATGATTTTTTTATAGTACAAGGAGGTCTCAGCTTTATTCAAAGGTTGAAATTACCAACTATAACCATAAAATATTCATCCCTTCAAGAGAGGTAAGATGTATTTTCTAACATAATTTCCATCTCAAAATACAGCCTAAGTACTATCCTCACATAGGGTTTCATTACTTCGTATGTGATAGTTTCCTAGGTCTCTTTATCCTTCTTCTTTTGTGTCAAAACCATAGAAATAGTGATTGATTTTCCCAAAAATCAAAGTTAAAAACTTAAAATTTACAATGAAAGCTCAAAATTCATTTTTTTTAATGAAATCTCAACCCTTCCCCCATACTTAAATCATGCATTGTCCTCAATGTATACAGAAAAATAAAAGACAAGGACAAGGGGAAGAAAAAAACTCTGCGACTCAAGGACCAGTGTAAAAAAGCTCATGGAGATCCATGACCTCTTCAGTGGAGTCGTGTGGAAGTTCCAAAAGTGGCTTCAAATGCTGGCCATTCACTTTGCTGGTTGGACCTGTACCTGGATTTAAAATCTCAATTGCACCCAATGAGAAAATATTTTAAACAATATAAGGGCTCTCCCAACGAGATCTAAATTTACTAGGAAAAATATGCAAACGAGAATTATAAAGCAAAACCTTGTCGCTAGGGGTGAAAGACTTCCGAAGGATATGTCTGTCATGATAAGCCTTGGTCTTGTCTTTATAGATGCGGGCACTGCCGTAGGCATCATTTCTCAATTCATCCAACTCAGAGTGTAAGAACCGTGTTCTAAAATCGGGTCTAAATCGTGGTTTTATATGATGACAGGTGTCCCAATCATAGCCGGACAGGAAGGCGAAGTCGGGTGACGAACCACGCAAAATTTCAGGTACAAGAACCACTCAAATCTGATAAAAAAACTCATGCCGGTCTGACTATACCGGTCTGAGTCAGTCAAACCGGTATGGTGCAACCTGTATGGTATATCGGTCTGAGTATACCGGTCTGAGTCACTCAGACCGGTATGTGCTACCGGTATACTTATTTTCTGCGGGAGATGGACTCCAACGGGTCCCTCACTCCGAATGGAAACTTGGAAAGTTTCCAATCATGGAAAATCTTCCCAAGAACGGTCCTCTTTTATTTATAGAGATGATCACACTCCATTGATCCTTCTCAAACCCTAGCCGTCTAGAGAAGAGTTGAGAAGGAGCAAAGAGGAATAGGCCGCCCAGGAAGGAGACTTCAGTGGAGGAGCACGCCGCCAACCCACGAACACCGCCGGTAAGTGCTCTATGCTATTAGTAATATTAGGATGTCAGATCGGAGCCGCGAAGCGGCGCAGCGATCCAAAAAGCCTAGGATTTCCATTAGTTTTATCACTCGGATCTAACCTAGACTCGATACGGCATTCTAGTCAAAATCAAAAGACCAACATAGTATTTGAACCTTAGAATGGGTTAGGAGAAACCCTATAAATCTTAGCCGATACCAACAAGGAAGGGAGATCCGAGATTGGGTTCTCGGATCCAATCCTCGGAACATACCGGTTGGACGTAAGGTCCGACGGAATGGGCCTACAGTATATACCGGAGGCACATACCGGTCTCACATATGTGCAACCGGTATATACCGCAACCGGTATAGATACCGGTGGCACATACCGGTCTCACTACACTGAGACCGGTACCTGCGACCGGTATGCCTCCCGAGCCTGGTTTGCTTGGCCAAACCTGGTTCTGACCTCTGTAACCTTAATACATGGATTCTAACATTTGAATATGATTATGTAGGACCTGTAGACAACGTGAGTGAACCCTGTGACACAGAGCAGGATTGTTATCACGCGTTAGGTAAGGGACAAGACCCCAAACTCTAATTAATTAAAGAACAGTAAATCTTTGTGAATAAGTTTATGTTTAAAATGATTGCTTGATGTCTATGCATTTCACATGCCATGTAGTTACTTCTTTTGTTACTATTATCTGTTCATGCATTTCATATGCTAGGATTGTTGGATGTAGGCATGTGTATGTTTTTAGTTAGTGGGTGGAATGTGAAGGGGAGTGGAACCCTGGATATATCCATAGCTAACACCTTTCGTATCGCCATCTACCTTAGCAGACTTGGTACGAATAGGGTATCAGGGGGAGGACGTGGGATTGTGGTTCTTCCTGCCCGTCAGACTCGAGTCCTATCTCCATATCGGAGTGAGTGATGTGGGGCAACAGCAGTAGTGTGGTAGGTGTCTGATTGTTGGGTATGCTCACACTCTGGTGCATAGAGGTGCGATGACCGCCAAACCTTACCATAGCATAATTACAAGTTATACCTGACCAAAATTGTAATGTTATCCCATGTATATTGTTTGTCGCATTGGTCTTGTACTTACTGAGCTAAGTTGTGAGCTCACCCAAATATATATATATTTCTTTTCAGATCTTGATGCAGGGTATACGGTGGAGGACTTTATGACTGCTCCAGCTTATAGCACAGTGGCTGCCCTGGACTCCCAGATAGTGGAGGACGAGCATGATGCGTCATGCGAGTGCTCATTCTGTGTTTTCTCTCAGTGATTGGTTTATTTTCTGTTAAAACTTTGTAATAATTATTACTTAAATTTTGTGAATGATGGAATAATTGGAGTATTTATTTTAATTATAACATAGTACTCAGTTCATTTATCTTTTATTTCTGCTGCTATGTATTATTCTCTGATTAAGTTAGACTGCTTGGGAATGATTGGTTGACACGGTCTATTGAGATCCTAGTGTGAATCATGGTTTAGAGCCGATTCACTCACACTTCTGGTTCAGCCGAAATTGGGGTGTGACACAGAGAGCTGGAGTCCTCTATGAGTGCTAGCATCTGACAAATCCAAATTTAATTTCTTAATTGCCCAAAATGCCCGATGTTCTAATTCGACTGGTAGATGACAGGTTTTTCTGTACACGAAACGGTAAGGGGATTGATCAAGAATGGTCTTGAAAGCAGTTCTATAAGCCCACAAAGCATCTATGAGGTGAATGGACCAATCCTTACGAGTAGGATTGACAGTTTTTTCCAAAATTTGCTTGATTTGTCAATTGGATACTTTAACCTATCCACTAGTCTGAGGGTGGTAAGGGGTTGCCAATTTATGGGTAATACCATATTTTCGAACAAGGACCTCAAATGGTTTGTTACAGAAGTATTTCTCCCTATCGCTAATGATAGCTCGAGGGGTACCAAATCGGAAGAATATATTCTCTTTTAAAAATTTAATGACTACCTTGTGGTCATTGGTCTTAGTAGCAATAGCTTCTATCCATTTGGACACATAGTCCATAGCTAACAAGATATACTCATTCCCAAAATACTTTGGGAACGGACCCATAAAATCGATGCCCCAAACATCAAAAACTTTAACCACCAGAATTAGGTTTAGTGGCATCATATTCCGCTTGGTAATGCGGCCTAAAGACTGACAAGAAGGGCATGCCTTATAGTAATTAAAGGCATCCTTAAAAAGACTAGGCCAGTAGAATCCAGACTGTAAAACCTTGGCCGCGGTCTTATTTGGCCCAATGTGGCCTCCACACACCTGATCATGACAATAAGACAGCACAGAATTGTTGTTCATGGTTAGGTACACATATCCTGATAAACTAATCAGGGCAAGTCTTGAACAGATATGGATCATCCCAAAAATAGTATTTGACTTAGGATTGGAATCTATACCTATCCTGGGTGGACCAATGGGAAGGGGTCGCACCCGTTACCAAGTAATTTATAATATCAGCGAACCAAGGTTTACTAGATACTACAACCAACTGCTCATCTGGGAAAGACTCGTTGACTGGGGAATCGACAGTCAAAGAATTAGGCAGTCGGGATAAGTGGTCAACAACCAGATTTTCTATTCTTGGTTTATCCCTAATCTCTATGTCAAACTCTTGTAAAAGCAAAACCCATCTAATGAGACGAGGTTTGACATCCTTTTTCTGCAAAAGATGCTTGTGAGCGGCATGATCCGCATACACAATGACATGGGATTCTATCAAGTAAGCACGAAATTTCTCTAAAGTGAATATAATAGCTAAGAATTCCATTTCAGTGGTGGTGTAATTAAGTTGTGCATCGTTTAAATTCCTACTTGCATAAAAAATTACATGGGGTAACTTATTGATCTGTTGCCCAAGGACAACTCATAATGCAAAATCAGAAGCATTACACATAAGCTCAAAGGGCTCTGTCCATATGGGTGCCTGAATAACGGGGGCAGTGGTCAAAATCTTTTTGAGTTGATTAAAACTCTCAAGACAGGCATCATTAAAATCAAAGAGCTGGTCTTCAGCAAGCAAAGAGGTGAGAGGACGAGCAATTTGACTAAAATCTTTAATGAACCTCCGATAGAAACCGGCATGTCCTAGAAAGGAGTGAATGTCCTTAACAGATTTGGGAACAGGTAGCTTTTTAATCAATTCTACTTTGGCTCTGTGAACCATGATCCCATCTTTGGAAATGATGTGACCCAACACTATGCCCTGTTTTACCATGAAGTGGCATTTCTCCCAATTTAAAACTAAATCTTTCTCCGTACACAGTGACAAGAACTAAGGAAAGATTATGTAGGTAATCAGAAAAAGTAGACCCATGCACATAAAAATCATCCAAAAATACTTCTAAATATTGTTCTACCATATCTGAGAAGATGCTCATCATGAACCTTTGAAAAGTGGCAGGGCCATTGCATAGCCCAAAAGGCATGTTCCTGTAAGCATAGGTTCCGTAGGGGCATGTGAAAGTGGTCTTGTGTTGGTCATCTAAGGCAATGGGGATTTGATTGTAATCGGAGTATCCATCTAAGAAGCAATAGTATTCATGTCCGACCAACCTCTCCAACATTTGGTCAATGAAAGGCAAAGGGAAGTGATCCTTCCACGTTGCCGTATTCAGCTTTCTGCAGTCTATGCAAACTCTCCATCCTATTTTGATACGGGTTGGAATCAATTCATTGTCAGCATTAGCAACTACAGTGACTCCTGACTTCTTTGGTACCACATGTACTGGACTTACCCACTCACTGTCAGATATGGGATATATGATCCCATGAGCTAATCACTTTAGAATCTCTTTCTTAATGACTTCCTTCATCACAGGATTTGCCTGTCTCTGAGGTTCCCTTGAGGGGTTGGTATCTTCCATAAGGTGTATATGATGCTGAACAATAGACGGACTAATACCTTTGATGACAGCCACAGTCCAACCTAAGGCTTCTTTGGGATTTTGTAAGAGTTTTACTAACTCTTCTTCCTGATTAGAAGTCAAATCAGATGCAATAATAACAGGAAGAGTCTGGTCAGGTCCTAGGAAGGCATACTTCAGAGTGGATGGTACATTCTTAAATTCTAAGCTAGGTGGTTCAACCATTGAGGGCTTGGGATTGGAAGTGGATAGAGGTCCTAGAGGTTCCATAGGTGTGTGGATACTCCATGCTTCTGATGAGAAAGTATCCTCTACTGCTCCTAACTCTTCCATACTGTAAGACCCGCACGCCACGAACCCGGCCTAACCTTACATTTCGTGTCGGGACCCGTCTACATATCATGGTCGAGCCAAGTGGACCAAGTGTGTGAAGAAACCCAAGACTCAATATGAAAATTTACCCAAAAAGCGGTCAAAATAAGGGTAGGGTCGCGGGTTTTATAGCAGACGGGTCCGACCCTCCCATCGACCCTCACCATCGATCCTCAACCATGGGTCGCGGGGTCTATGAGTTGTCCGACCCTCCCATCGACCCTCACCATCGACCCTCGACATTCGGGAAAAACAGCACGAACCGAAAATTGAGAAACCTTCCTAATTTCGATTGGAACCTTTCCTAAACTCAATGGGACTTATTTTGGGAGGTTTTACTCTATAAATAGGACGTCCCTAAGCCTCTTTCACTCCTTTTACAACCCTAATTGGATTGAGAGAAAGAGAGGAGAAGGAAGAGAAGAAGAAAAGGAAAACTTGAAGAAAATGCTAAGGAAGAAGAGGAAATTCAGAGGAACTCGAATCTCAAAGAAAACTAAGGTATGGATACATTCTCAGTGATTTATTTAAGACTTTAGAATGGTTTTACGAAGATGATATGACTTAGAAGAAACCCAAATCATCCATCCATGGTTAGGTTTTCATGGAAAACCATGGAGGAGATCATTAAAACCATGTAGGTGAATAAAGTATAGTTCTAAACCATAGAACATGTATATAATGGATTGTGGAAGTAAGCCATAGGACCCAAACATGGAAGAATGGATAAAATCTGATATTTTCGACTCAAACCATGGAGGGTCGCACCTAGGGTCGATGGCAGATCCGACCCTACCATCGACCCTCAGTGTTCGGGAAGTTCAGATTAGGGGGAGGGTCGCACCCAGGGTCGATCAGGACTCCGACCCTACCTCCGACCCTCAGTTAACAGAATGGTTTTTAAATTCTAAATAAATTCTAATTAAATCTTATCGGCTTTGTTAGGTCTTCTAGCAATATAATAACATTAAAAAGGTGATTCTAAAGCTTGGAAGAGGATCTATTAACAAGCTAAGGTGAGGGAACAAGACCTAAACTAATTGGTTAATAATAAATTGTTTTTATTTCTTGAGTCCGATGCCATGAATGATTTTATGCGTGTATGCTTGTAATGTGCATTCAACATGTCATCCAATATTTCTATTATTATTGTTCATGCATATTTAAATTTATTGTTTATAACATGATGATGATGATGATGATAGGAATAGGCATGTGAATGTTTGTTTGGCTAGTGTATATGGTGCGGGTAGGGATGGTATCAACCGGTACAACCATGACCGTTCTTCATGGGGTGTATATTGTGCCATGGTCTATTCAAGTCATGTCCACTAAGCAAGTGTTAGTGTGCTTGATGCGAGGGGAGCATCAGGGGGAGGACGTGGCATTGTGGTTCAGCCTGGTCACCAGACTCTAGCTCTATCTCAACTCAAATCTTGTCCACTAACATCGTCGTATCGCCATTACCTTAGCGGAGCTAATATGTAGTAGGGTATCAGGGGGGGGGACGTGGCATTGTGGTTCAGCCTGGTCACCAGACCCTAGCTTTATCTCTATAGATGTATTGAGGGATGCTGGGGTGAGGCCTTAGATACATTGTTTCGCATTAGGGTTGGTTAGTTGCGAGCCCAGTTTGCAAGCCCTCGCCAACAGGGGCTTACGTGTTGGTATGGGCAACCGGTACAGCCATGCCGTTTTCATGGGGTGTATATTGTCCATGGTGGGTGCATGTGGGACGACAGTGCCATTTTCATTGGGCGTTTCCACACACTCGTGTATAGAGGTGCGGCGGCCACCTATCCTTTCTATAGCACATTGCAAACTTTATACCAGACCAAAGATATGAATTGATTGCATGCATATGTATTGTTGCATTGTTTTGTTTACTCACTGAGCTCAAGTTGGAGAGCTGACCCTCGCACGCGTAATTATTTTTAGTTTCTGATGTTGCAGGTACTATGATTGAAGATATGTCGACACGCCAACATATGAACATGTGGCGGCTATGATGAGCAAGCTGTGGAGCACGAACATGGTTCGTTACGTGAGCGTTTCAGCGATGGATACGTTTAGTGTTTAGTTTTCGTATTTGGATATTGTAATATGTATTAAATTATGTTGTGGTTATATGGAAATAAATGGAATATTAATTATTTATCATGATTAGACCTCAGTTCATTATCTGTAAGACTTCCGCTATTTATTTTATTACCTCTGATTAATGTGGAATGTGTTTTGGTTTATCATATGTGGGATAGTCTATTTTGAAATCCTGGTTGAACCGTTGATTTATTGACGGTTCATCACACCATTCTGGTTAGACCAAAATTGGGGTGTGACAACTTGGTATCAGAGCTCTCGTAGGCCTTACCCATTAAACCTGAATACTTCCACTAGAGTCCATGAACTGAGTTAGGATAAATTAAAAGCTTTAATACAAACAAACCATAAGCACCTGTGTTGGTTGAAACAGAAATTACACAAGACGATAATGTACATATAAAAGGTGGAACCTTATATATACACTCACACAGAAAGAGAAGACCAAAAATTATCCTAATAAACAAACAATTTAAGGTATTATCTATAAGTTGGGTAGTTATCCAAGTATACAAGGATATAGTACAGTGGCAAGAAAAAAGCATCTGTACAGCAGAAAATTAGAATACCGAGTTGGTACTCACAAGATGTGAAACTCAATGTAAGACAGAGTAAGAAGGAAAATGGCTAGTAATGCCAAAACCCTGTAGAGATAAAGGAAAAGATCTCGGGCTAAATCCAAATAGAGATAAGAGGATAATAGCCATGTAACTGGATACGTTTATATAGGATGCGGTGCATTATTGATTTACTCTTATGATTATAGAGGATGTACATACCAGATTTTAAATTCACATGCCTTGACAGGATACCTTCTTGATTTAACTTGTCAATTGGAGTTATAGATATTGTTTCTTTAGTATTAGTCCTGATTATACCAATCTGAACCATCCTCATGATCGACAACATGATCAGAGATATGAACTGAATGAATAGTTAAATGTTTAATCATGTTGAGCGTACATCTCCTGATTTATACCTGATTTACTGATGTATGAAAGCTCCTCCAGATTTACTCTTGATTCTTTAAACCCAGGTTCACTAGATAAAGCAAGTGTTTGTCAATATGCTAAATCGATGAAAGGAAGTGAATCACTTTTGGATGAACATTTTGATTCATACACTCCCTGACCATTGTTGATAAAGATGTTTAGTGATAATGGAATTATTGAAAAAAAGATGATTGGATTCAGATTAAATGCTATAGCCAATGGAACTCAGATGAAGTGATAGAGAATTTATTTTGAGATTGCTAAATGGATGGATATGAATCATGTCTGTAAAAGAGTGCATGGGAAAATGTGGGAACTATTAAGAGCAGCCAGTAAAGAAATAGATAGCACTCAAGTAGAGTTAAGGATGGTTATATCGGTATGAATTTTGACAAGGTAGAAGTTTCCTAAAGGTAAATTTAAGAGTGGATACAAGGATAAAGTCATGGCATAAGTAGTACTCGATTTAATACAATGATAATCGAGTTATGCCCAATGTTGAGGGATATGATTAAGTAAAGACCAAAATAGTTTGGCTGAATTAATGAAATTATAAGCATATACCCTAATGCTTATAAATAGACTTGGGATATGAAGTAACAATCACAAGATATTTTTCGAGGTATATGAAAGAGAGAGCAAGGTAGAACAGCAAGGATAAAAGAAATACAAGCTAATGAGTGCAATATGAGATTTTGATGATAGTCTTTGAAAAATCAAAAGAGATGAAGGAACTAGACAAGCTCTTAAGACCTTTACATCAGATTTTGCTAGTTCAAGCACCTTTGGACTAAATGTTGTTTTAGATGAGTGTTACGAACAATGCCCAAATCTTATGGATGAACATAATTTGGATGCAACCTGAGTCAACTTGAGATGGTAAACTTTGACGTCATCTTGGAAATAGATTGGTTGTCTCAACACTCTACAAGTGATTATGTGCATAGAAGAGGTTATCATTCAAGAATAAAATGGCATATGATTTAGTATCATTGGGAGTATGTTGCCTAGGAAGTGAAAGCTGATCCGCTCTATGCTAAAGGCGAAGAGATGCTTTGAAGAGAAGGAAGTTAGATATATGGTATCTGTGGTATACACTACCGAAGAAGCACCATAGACGAAAGGTATTGATGTGATGCATAAATTCCTGATGTGTTTCCAGGAGACTTACCGGGTTACCATCTGATCAGGCGACCAAGTTCGTCATCGACTTGTTACCAAGGACGATACTGGTGTCAAAGGCACCTATGAGTAGCTCTTATAGAATTGAAGGAATTGAGACTCAACTACAAGAGTTACTAGACCAAGGTCCTAATCAGCTAAGTATTGTATCACGGAGAGCGCCAACGCAACTCGTAAAGAAGAAGGACGGTAGTGTCAGATTATGCATAGACTACCGGGAACTAAACAAGTTCAAGATCAAGAATCGATATCTACTACCTCAGATCGATGACTTGTTTAAATAGTTGCAAGGAGCAAAGGTATTTTCTTCAGTCAAGATATCATCAGCTGAAGAATTTTGGACAGAAATATCTCGAAGATAGTTTTTAGAATCGGGATTGGACATTATGAGTTCTCGATTATGACGTTTGGATTAACCAATGCCCTTACATCTTTTATGGAGCTGATGAACTGGGTGTTTCATGACATGTTGGACACGTCGGTCATAGTTTTCATAGATGATATTTGGTTTATTCCAACAATGAAACAACTCATACAATGAATTTTAGAACAGCTTCACAACAGCTAAGAAGGGAAAAGCTTTATACCAATTCCAAGGAATATGAGACCCGATTAAACAAAGTGATCTTATTAGATCACGTAGCGTCATAAAAAGGAATAAAGTGGACCCTATTAAGATAGAAGCAATTGTATGGTGAGAAACACCTGAAGAATATTGCAAAGATCAGAAGTTTCTTGAGTTTAACTGATTATTACAGACGATGCTTGGAGGACAACCCTAAGATCGCAAAACCTCTTACCAAGCTAACCAGGAAGGGAGAGGAATTTATTTGGACCTACAAGTGTGAAGAATATTTCTAGATTCTAAAGTAAGATTGATATCAGCTCCCATCTTGATCGTTTCGGCACCAGGAAAACCTTTTACCCTATCCATTGGAGCTTTTGGATTGGATCTAGGATGCGGGTTGATGTAAGGTAAATAAGCGATTTCATATGCTTTAAGAAAACTGAAAGAGCATGAGAAGAGTTACCCAACCCATGATTGGAGTAAACAATTGTGATTCATGCAATCAAGACTTGGAGACATTATTTAAACGGAGAAGAATTTTAGATTAGATCGGATTACAAGTGTTTTATTTATCTCTTCATTAGAAAGAGTTGAACATGAGGATAGGAAAAATGGTTTGAACATTGAAGGATTAAGACCGTGATATTCAATGTCACCCGAGCAAGCCTAATGTAGTAGCTAAGGCCTTAAGCAAAAAGGGAATTATGAAGTCCGAAGAAGGACCCAGTATAAATGTTGCATTATGTTTCGCAGGAACAAACTCAGATATGGAGGAAGAATAACTTATAATAGAAGTTAGTGACGATCCAATTGAGCGAGAATTTATGGATGAACTTATGGAGCAATAATTCAGCTACGTTTGTGGCATTAAAGACCATCTCTAAATTGATGGATTAAGTAAAAGTAGCAATTTTGTTAGATCTGTATATAAGAATAATGTCAGGAGATTTAGAGAAAGAAAAACCTAACCCTGACTTACTTTGGATGCGGATATGGTACTCAGATACAGAGGCAGATTCTGAATACATGAAGATAAAAACTTGGATACTATGAAGAGGATAATGATAAGAGTCCATTGTACTCAATATTCAGTACAAACTAGAGTACCAATATGTATCGTGACATGAAGAGATTATTTTGGCAGAAAAAGAATGGAAGTGGTTGTGGATAGATGCATGTTTCAGTAATTGAATTATCAACAAGTAAAGGCTGAAAGACAAAGACCAACATGGCTACAACAATAACTATCAAAGTCAGTCGGGAAGTGAAACTGCATTACAATGAACTATGTCACTGATTTGCCACTGACTCCTGATCGGTTGACGCAGTTTGGGGTAATTGTCGATCGCCTTATGAAGATAGCTCATTCCATTGCTATATGACCTCGGTATGCTTTGGAGCGGCTAACCAAGCTAAATATGGATAATATTGCCAGATTGAATGGTATGCATGAGAGCTTAGTGTCGGGCAAAGGCTTATGCTTTATTTTGAAGTTTTGGGAGGATCTACAGAAGATAATGGGAACAAAGTTGAAGTTTAGTACTGCATTTTACCTTAAACTGACGGACAGTCGGGACAGACTATACAAATCCTAAGAGATATGCTCCGAGCTTGTAAAATTGATTTCAAAGAACTTGAATTGAGAAGTTACTGTAAATTAAAGTTGCTACTAAGTTACCATGTAAATGTTACCTATGAAGCATGGTACGGTAGAAATGTCAAAATCCTTTATTTTGGAATAAAGACGATGAATGAAGAATTTTGAGACCTAAGGCTAATGAAGAAAACTATCGAGTGGCAAACAAGATCAAAGAAAAGGGGTAGGATAGCTCAAGAGGTCAGAAGAGACACCAAGACCTTGAGTTCGCCATAAGGGACAAATGTTTTTGAAGATATCATTTATGCGTAGTTTGAAACGATTAGACAAGAAGGGAAATTCATAATTTATATATGTGTTGGATCTTATAAACTTTGGGGAGACGTAGAAAAGTTGCATATCAATTAGCATTACGACTGTCCATGTCTAGTGTGCATGATGTATTTCGTGTGTCACTGTTGATTAAGTACATTAAAGATCCATATTAAAAGGATTGACCATGGAATCATTGGATTAGATAGAATGTTTAACTATTGAAGTGGTACCAGCCTAGTTCACTAGTGGAAAGGTACAATATTACCAAAGCCAGGATAATTATTATATGAAGGTAACCTGGCAAAGACAAGACGTGGAGAAGAGTGCATAGGAGGAAGTAGATGCAATGCGGAAATAGAATTCCACCTATTGACTACGAAGTAAATTCAAAATTTCGAGGACAAAATTTATTTTAAGGATGGGGGAGTTGTAAGATTCGTACGTTCAAATTTTGAGGACAAAATTCATTTAAGGATGGGGGACTTGTAAGATCCGTACTTTCAAATTTCGAGGATTAAATTTCTTTTAAGGGTGGTGGAGTTGTAAGACCCGCACGCCACGAACCCAGCCTAACCTTACATTTCATGTTGGGACCCGTCTACATATCATGGTCGAGCCAAGTAGACCAAGTGTGTGAAGAAACCCAAGACCCAATATGAAAATTTACCGAAAAACAGTCAAAATAAGGGTAGGGTCGCAGGTTTTAACAGACAGGTCCGACCCTCCCATCGACCCTCACCATCGACCCTCAACCATGGGTCGCAGGGTCTATGAGTTGTCCGACCCTCCCATCGACCCTCACCATCGACCCTCGACATTCGGGAAAAACAGCACGAACCGAAAATTGAGAAACCTTCCTAATTTCGATTGGAACCTTTCCTAAACTCAATGGGACTTATTTTTGGAGGTTTTACTCTATAAATAGGACGTCCCTAAGCCTCTTTCACTCCCTTTACAACCCTAATTGGATTGAGAGAAAGAGAAGAGAAGGAAGAGAAGAAGAGAAGGAAAACTTGAAGAAAATGCTAAGGAAGAAGAGGAAATTCAGAGGAACTCTGAATCTCAGCAAAACTAAGGTATGGATACATTCTCCGTGATTTATTTAAGACTTTAGAATGGTTTATGAAGATGATATGACTTAGAAGAAACCCAAATCATCCATCCATGGTTAGGTTTTCATGGAAAACCATGGAGGAGATCATTAAAACCATGTAGGTGAATAAAGTATAGTTCTAAACCATAGAACATGTATAGAATGGATTGTGGAAGTAAGCCATAAGACCCAAACATGGAAGAATGGACAAAATCTGATATTTTCGACTCAAACCATGGAGGGTCGCACCTAGGGTCGATGGCAGATCCGACCCTACCATCGACCCTCAGTGTTCGGGAAGTTCAGATTAGGGGGAGGGTCTCACCCAGGGTCGATCAGGACTCCGACCCTACCTCCGACCCTCAGTTAACAGAATGGTTTTTAAATTATAAATAAATTCTAATTAAATCTTATCGGCTTTGTTAGGTCTTCTAGCAATATAATAACATTAAAAAGGTGATTCTAAAGCTTGGAAGAGGATCTATTAACAAGCTAAGGTGAGGGAACAAGACCTAAACTAATTGGTTAATAATAAATTGTTTTTATTTCTTGAGTCCGATGCCATGAATGATTTTATGCGTGTATGCTTGTAATGTGCATTCAACATGTCATCCAATATTTCTATTATTACTGTTCATGCATATTTAAATTTATTGTTTATAACATGATGATGATGATGATGATAGGAATAGGCATGTGAATGTTTGTGTTTGGCCAGTGTATATGGTGCGGGTAGGGACGGTATCAACCGGTACAACCATGACCGTTCTTCATGGGGTGTATATTGTGCCATGGTCTATTCAAGTCATGTCCACTAAGCAAGTGTTAGTGTGCTTGATGCGAGGGGAGCATCAGGGGGAGGACGTGGCATTGTGGTTCAGCTTGGTCACCAGACTCTAGCTCTATCTCAACTCAAGTCTTGTCCACTAACATCGTCGTATCGCCATTACCTTAGTGGAGCTAATATGTCGTAGGGTATCAGGGGGGGGGGGGACATGGCATTGTGGTTCAGCTGGTCACCGGACCCTAGCTCTATCTCGTGGATGTATTGAGGGATCTTTGGGGTGAGGCCTTAGATACATTATTTGGCATTAGGGTTGGTTAGTTGCGAGCCCAGTTTGCAAGCCCTCGCCAACAGGGGCTTACGTGTTGGTATGGGCAACCGGTACAGCCATGCCATTTTCATGGGGTGTATATTGTCCATGGTGGGTGCATGTGGGGCGACAGTGCCGTTTTCATTGGACGTTTCCACACACTCGTGTATAGAGGTGCGGCGGCCACCTATCCTTTCTATAGCACATTGCAAACTTTATACCAGACCAAAGATATGAATTGATTGCATGCATATGTATTGTTGCATTGTTTTGTTTACTCACTGAGCTCAAGTTGGAGAGCTGACCCTCGCGCGCACAATTCTTTTTAGTTTCTGATGTTGCAGGTACTATGATTGAAGATTATGTCGACACGCCAACATATGAACATGTGGCGGCTATGATGAGCAAGCTGTGGAGCACGAACATGGTTCGTTACGTGAGCGTTTCAGCGATGGATACGTTTAGTGTTTAGTTTTCGTATTTGGATATTGTAATATGTATTAAATTATGTTTTGGTTATATGGAAATAAATGGAATATTAATTATTTATCATGATTAGACCTCAGTTCATTATCTGTAAGACTTCCGCTATTTATTTTATTACCTCTGATTAATGTGGAATGTGTTTTGGTTTATCATATGTGGGATAGCCTATTTTGAGATCCTGGTTGAACCGTTGGTTTATTGACGGTTCATCACACCATTCTGGTTATACCAAAATTGGGGTGTGACACATACACTGCAAGAATTCTGAGTAAAAGTCAATGTCAAAAGTGGTCTCTACATGGTCAGGGAATTCTAGGAGCATATGTACTTCCTCATTCGGTTGCTTACCTAGCCTAAATACATTTAAATCAACAGTTTGATTACCAAATGACAGTTTCATTAGATCGTTCCTGAAATTTATCTGTGCGTTGCTTGTAGCCAGAAAGGGTCTCCCTAAAATGATAGGGATTTGATCCCTATTGGAGATAGGATGTGTTTCTAAAACAATAAAATCCACAAGAAAAAGAAATTCTCCTACCTTTAACAAAACATCATCTACCATTCCTTTAGGAGTTTTTACAGAGCGATCAGCTAGTTGAAGTGAGATGGACGTTGGTTTCAACTTTTCCAATCCTAATTGTTGGTAAACATGGTAAGGTAAAAGATTCACACTTGCACCTAAGTCTAGCAGAGTATGATCAATAAAAGTGTTGCCTATGATGCAAGAGATGGTAGGACAACCAGGGTCTTTGTATTTGGCTGCCACAGGATGGTTCAGAAGGGAACTTAAATGTGCAGTCAAGAATACCTTTTTAGGAATTTGATTAATCCTTTTTTGTATGCATAAGTCTTTAAGGACTTTTGCATAAATAGGAATTTGATCAATTGCATCCAAAAGTGGGATATTCAATTCTACCTGTTTGAAGACCTCTAAAATTTTATCAACTAAAGCAGCCTTCTTTTGGTTTACCAACCTATTAGGGAATGGAGCTGGTGGAGTAAAAACTCTATTCGGGACAGTCTCTTTGGGTCTTTCAGGTACATCAGACGAACCTGAAGAAAGAGGCTCAGTTGCTGCCTCAGATTGGGGAACATTAACGGGAGCAACTGTGGGTTTGTTCTTTGGTGCTTCATCTCGTAGGTACTCTTGGCCACTCCGTAATGCATGGACTACATTGCATTGTTTGGAGGACCCTAATTGACTCTCTGTGCCATTCACTTGAGGGTTTGACCTATTTGATTGTGGGTGATGGCATGGGTTGGTCTCTGGTTGGCTGGGCAGAATACCCTTATTCTTTTCACACATTAGGATAACCAATTGGGTAAGTGTCCTCTCCATACTGGTATGCCCTGCCATTAGAGCTGCCACATTCTTCTCCAACTCACTGAGTCTGGCCGGCTCACCCGTGTTAGAAAACCCAGGGGGTTGTTGAAAATTACCTTGGGAAACAAAATTGGGTCTAGGGGGAGCATATGGCCTAGTGTGACCGGGAAGACCTTGATTTGGAAATTGAGATGGGTCCACATGGTTCCCTTGGTTCCAGGAGAAATTTGGATGATTTCTCCATCCTGGGTTGTAAGTGTTGTTATACGGATTATACAATGCACTTACATTAGCATTCTGAGAATTTCCCTGTAAAAGGCATTCCTCTACTGTGTGTCCAGGAGTTTGACACCAGTTGCACATTAGGACTTGCTTTTGGATAGGGTCTTTAGGAACTAAAGCTTCTATCCTTTTGATAAGGCTATCTAAGTGTGTCTCCTTAGCTACTATGCCATCGACAAAGTAACATTTACCTTTTTGGGTGTGATCTGTCTCCTGCACAGACTCCCACTCTCTTGTTTTTTCGGTGAGATCCGCCAAAAAGTTCCAAGCATCGTTAGCATCCTCATAGGAAGTGAATCCTTGAGGAGACATAGACTCAAGCATTTGCTTGGTAGGAAAGTCTATCCCCTCGTAAATAATTTGACAAAGTTGCCACGTTTCAATACCATGGTGAGGGAACTCTTGGAGTAGGCCTTGGAACCTCTCCATGAGTCGTGAAAAAACTCATTTGACTCTTGTTTGAACCGTATTATATCCCCTCGAAGTTTATTTGTCTTGTGAAGAGGAAAAAACTTATAAGGAATAACACAGTAAATTTATCCCATGATGTAATGGAATTTGTGGGAAGACCATAAAACCATTTTTTAGCTCCATCCTTGAGTGAAAAAGTGATGCACCTCAATTTGACAGCATCATCACTGAGCTGTTGCATTTTAATGAGGGCACACACCTCCTCATACTCACGGAGGAACAAGTATGCATCCTCTGAAGATAACCCATGAAAATGAGGAAGCATGATAATGAATTGAAAATAAGGGCACACACCTCCTCATACTCACAGAGGAACAAGTATGCATCCTTTGAAGATAACCCATGAAAATGAGGAAGCATGGTAATGAATTGTGTCACACCCCAATTCCGCACTGTTCAGAATGGTGTGATGAACCGCTAGCAAACCAACGGTTCAACCAGGATCTCGAGTAGGCTATATCCGTGTTATCTAAACTCATATACATCCATAATCATAATCCGAGTAAATACACAATAGCGGAAGTCTTATAATAAAATGAACTGAGAATCTACTGTGATATTAATATTTAAATAGCAAATTATTATGTATCAACTGAGACATAAATAATTATCAAATACATGTCTTTATTAAATCCAAATAAAGAAATCTAGAAAATATCTAATCGAATACACATGAATTGCACTCGCAAGAGGAGTCATGTATATCTACTTCAGCTTCAGCTTCCATCGCCGCTACATTCCCGTATGCTGCATTCATATAATCTTCAATGGTATAACCTGCATCATCAACTAAAAATATTCGACGTCGAGGGGGTGAGCACACATCACGGCTCAGTGAGTAGACAAAACAATGCAACAGTACATATGCATGCAATCAATTCATATCTTTGGTCTGGTTTATAGTTTGCAATGCGCAATAGAAAGGTTGGGTGGTCAAAGGTTAACGTTTATTGACCCCGCCTCTATACACAGGGTGTGGAAGTCCGTCCGAAGGTTAACGTTTATCGTCGTCCCCATCCACCCTAATCATGAACATTATATAACAAAGGTTAACGTTTATTGCTATATAGTGCCATACCAACACGTAAGCCCCTGTTAACGAGGGCTTACAAACTGGGCTCGCAACTAACCAATCCTAATGCCAAACAGTGTATCCAAGGCCTCACCCCAGCATCCCCCAGAATGTCCACAGAGATAGAGCCAAGGCCCCCTGGTAGAGTCAGAGACTACAAGGACCGAGACCACCTCCCCTGATGCTCCACGACATAATAGTTCTGCTAAAGTAATGGCGATACGACGATGCTAATGCACAAGACTTGAGTTAGAGATAGAGCTAAAGTGCTGAGACCCACCAAAGGTTAACGTTTATTGACGTTCTCATCACACCTCCCCTGATACTCGCTCGCATCGAGTACACCAACCACACACATACAATCACATGTCTATTCCTATCATCATCATCATCATCATCTTATAAACAATAGAGTAAATATGCATGAACAAATAATAGAAATATTGGATGACATGTTGTATGCACATTACAAACATATTCGCATAGAATCAAGCATGGCATTGGACTCAAGAAAATGGAAAATAGTTTGTTATTAACCAATTAGTTTAGAGTTCTGTTTTGTCACCTTAGCTTGCTAACAGATACTTTTCCAAGCTTTATAATCACGTTTATATTGTTATTGTATTGCTAGACCTAACAAGTCGATAGAATTTAATTAGAATTAATTCTGAATTTAAAAACTATTCTGTTAACTGAGGGTCGGAGGTAGGGTCGGAGTCCTGATCGACCCTGGGTGCGACCCTCCCCAAACTCTGAACTTCCCGAACACTGAGGGTCGATGGTCAGGATCACCTAGGGTCGGATGGTCATCGACCCTCGGTGCACTTTGGTCCAATTCCCTCTTTTAGTCCATTCTTCGTGCTTGGGATCCTATGGCTTGCTCCTACATTCCATTCTACATTTATTCCATGGTCTGAAACCATGTATAATCCACCTAGATAGCTTTCATGTAATCCCCCATGGTTTCCCATGAAAACCTAACCATGGGTTGATGGTTTGGGTTTTCTCCGAGATCACATTCTCATCAATATCTTGCCTAAGGTCTGTAGAAACTCATGGAATTAATATCCATACCTGAGAAGAATACTCCTTCTCTGCAACTCTACTCTTTTGGCTAAATTCTCTACCTTGCTTCTCTTCTTCCTCTTTTCCTTCTCTTCTCTTTCTTAATTCAATTAGGGTTGTGAAAGGAGTGAAAGAGGCTTAGGGACGTCATTTAAATAGAGTAGGAACATCCTAAATAAGTCCCATTGAGATTAGAAAAGAATCCCAATTGAAAATTAGGAAATTTCCTAATTTCTATTTCTTACGGTAACCAAGGGTCGATGGGAGGGTCGATGATCCTGTAAGCACCCCATTTTTGCCACCCTCGGCATAAATGAACCAATATGACAGGTTTCTGACCTTTAACCTAAAGATTTGTGATTCTCCACTAATCCCCACAGCAGGGTCATGGGCTATTATCTGCATAGATGCATAGGTCATAGAATTATCTTCGAAACGAGACCAAAATTGTTCAATTCTGATATCAAATGAGGAAGATACGACCATTTTAGTCGGATGATACATATAAGGGAGGTTTCTGAAATTATTATAAATAATAATCCCAGGGGCCTTCATGCAAATTATCCTAAGTCGGATTGTTTGAATTTCAAATCATCATATCTTGATCACCCGACATCGGATTCAGATGATTCCAAGACCATTATTCTTCAATCATGATGTTCTACAAAGTGGACGTAAAAAATCCCGAGTAGAAGTCACCAGTGGGTCCCATGCAAGCTTGCATGCAAAATTATCGTTAGAACTTCAAAGCTTCATATCTTTTCTGTTCTACATCGGATTCAGACGATTCCAAGGCCATTATTCTTCATTTGTGATGTCCTACAAAGTGGACGTGGAAAATCTCGGGTAAAAATCTCCGGAGGGTCCCATGCAAAATTACATATGAAAATGGTCATTTGATATTCAAAAATTCATATTTTGATCATTCCATATCCGAATCAGGTGATTTCAGTCTCATTATGTTCCATTTTTTAGTGCTCTACAAAGTGGACGTAAAATATTTCCGGTAGAAGCCTCCGAAGGATCTCATGTAGAATGGTCAGTCAAATTATCGATAATTGGTCCGCTTAAACTTCAAAAATTCATAATTTGACCATTTTACTTCCAAATGAGGTGATTCAAGTTCCTATATTCTTCATTTTTAATGTTCTACAAAATGAACGCAAAAAATTTGGAATAGAGGCCATCGAAAAATTCCATGTGGGATAACAGCGAAAATGACCCGTGAAATGACAAGGAGAGAAAACCCAGTGAATTCCAGTCAATCCAGTCAACTCAGCTCAACCCAAGCCAGTCTTGGCCCAACTCATTTAATTCCAGTCAATGCAGTCAACTCAGCTCAACCCAAGCTAGTTTGGCCCAATCTAGTTAATCCTTGTCAATCCGAACCAATTCATGTCGACGCTTATGCATGTATTTCTTTTATATATTATTTATATGTTTATATAATATATAATATATTATAATATATCATATAATCTATACATATGTCTTATATGTATATTATATTATATATATTAATATATTAATATATTATATACTTATATGTTTTATATAAATAAAAGTAGGATCCAATAAAATCTAAAAAAAAGGAAGGAAGAAGGAAAGATTGAGTTGAGAGAAGAATGAGAGTGATAGAGAGAATCTGAAGAATTTGAGAACTCAATTAGAAGGATCGAGAAGAGAAGTTGAAAAAGGAAAGAAGAAATATAAAAAGAAAAAAAAACTGAAAAAGAAAGAGGAGAAAATCGAGAAGATTGAGGAGAAAGGAGGAGACCCGAGAGAAAGAAGAGGGGAGAAGATATGGAAGAAAAAAAATTATAAAGAAAGGAAAGAAGGAGGAGATCCGGGAGGTGGAGGAAGAACCAAAAAAAGAAAAAAATAAAGGAGAAGATCCCGAAGAGAGAGAGGGAATCCGAAAAGGAAACAAATCGGGGGGAGAGAGAGAATCGAGAAGATAAGGGCGTGGGATCGAGAGAGGAAAAAAAAAGAATAAAAGAGAGCTGGGGGAGCCGTATCTGAAAGAAGGAGGAAGGAGGGAGAGAGGCCGAAAAGAAGGAAGAGAAAAAAAAAAGAAAAAAAGAAAGAGACCAAAAGAGGGGGAGGAGATCGAGGAGAAGAGGAGAAAAGGAGGAAGTAGGAGCTGGAGAGAAGAGGGGGGCGTTGAGAAGAAGAGAGAAATGAGGAGGTGGAAAGAAACCGAGAAGAGAGAGAGAGGAAGAAAAGGAAGAAGCAGGAGGTGGGGAGGAGAAGAAAAAAAAAATTATTAAAAAAATCAGAATCGAGAAAAGGAGAAGGAGGAGGACGGTGAGAGAAAGAAACAAAAAAAAAAGAGAAAAAAAATAGAAAGGAAGGGGGGAAGACCGAGAAGAAGGAGGAGGTGGAGAGGAGAAGAAAAAGGACAAAAAAAAATCAGAAAAGAGGATCGATAAGAGGAGAAGAGAGGGGGAGAACCGATGAAGAAAAAACAAAAAAAAACAAAAAGAGGGATTTGGAGAAGAAAGCGCGAAGGAAGCAAAAGATGAAGATGAAGAAGAAGGAGCAGGGAAGGCTCCCTGCAACTCAGGTAAGCCGTTTCTGTTTTGATTTTTTTTATTTTATTTATATATATGATGTTCCTTGCTGCCACTCAACTATCACCAAAACTTGCTCCCCTAAACCCTCAACCGAACACCTCATCTCTCCTATCACCCAGTTCCACTGCACAAACCAGTCTTGCCCATGATTCCATCACAAATCTTGATCCCATGTAAGCCATTGTATGTATCTTAATTAAATTTTAGTCATCAGCATGAATTTAATTTGATCCACTACATGGATTTTTTATGTGCTTGAATTTCAGCCATTTGATCATGAAATTTTATATGATGATAATAGTTTTGATCATGAAATATCTGTGGTGATAATGGGTCCGACCACTTGTTCGGAGTTTTATGAAATTGGTCCATCATATGCTTGAAGTTTCATGTGATTAACTTGATCATCATTTTAGCCATGACTGAAATTTCTATGAACCATTAAACTTGGGATTTTGATGTGAAATAAATATGGACCCTTGATCTTGGAATTTTAAGTGAAATTTTTGGGCCATTTGATTTTGGATATTAAGGTGATTAAATATGGACCATTGATATGGATTTTGGATGATTAAATTATGGCCATCTAATCTGGATCTGATCTTGGGAATTTGATGTGATTAATTAGATCAATTACATGTAGGAATTTCATATGATCAAAATTGATCTGAAAATGTTTAGAATTTTATGAAATTGGTCTCATTGGTTTGAAATTTAAGGTGATTAAATATGGACCATTGATATGGATTTTGGATGATTAAATTATGGTCATCTAATCTGGATCTGATCTTGGGAGTTTGATGTGATTAATTGTGTCCATTGATTTGAAACCTTTTAATGCAAATTTGTATATGGCCATTTGATATTAAGTTATTTTCATATGATTTAATTATGGTCTTTGATCTTGAGCCATTGATTAATAAAATTTGATCTATTAGATGATCAATTGATTTCTGATTATGTGATGACATTAAATCTGAACCATTGGATTCCATGTTGATATGTCCACCATCTTGATGCTTGCATGATTCTTGCTATTTTGGAATGTTACACATGCTTATTGCCATATTTGTCTGCCACATGCTTACTGTCATATTTGTCTGCCACATGCTTACTGTCATATTTAGATGATTACTGTCATGTTTGGATGCTTACTGCTATGTTTGGATTACTACCACTGCTATAGTTGGAATGTTTTCATTCATCATATTCGTCTTGGAAAGAGATAAATTGAAAAATAACAGTTAGGGTAGAAAACCCTAAAAAATGGAAACAAAATAATAATTAGGGTAGAAAACCCTAAAATGGAAATAAATAATAATTAGGGTAGAAAACCCTAAAATAGAAAGAAAATAACATTTAGGGTAGAAAACCCTAAAATGAAAATAAAGTAACAATTAGGGTAGAAAACCCTAAGATGGAAAGAAAATAATAATTAGGGTAGAAAACCCTAAAATGGAAAGAAAATAATAATTAGGGTAGAAAACCCTAAAATGGAAAGAAAGTAACATTTAGGGTAGAAAACACTAAAAAATGGAAAGAAAATAACAATTAGGGTAGAAAACCCTAAAATGGAAAGAAAGTAACATTTAGGGTAGAAAACCCTAAGATGGAAAGAAAATAATAATTAGGGTAGAAAACCCTAAAATGGAAAGAATGTAACAATTATGGTAGAAAACCCTAAAAAATGGAAATAAAATAACAAGTAGGGTAGAAAATCCTAAAATGGAAAGAATGTAACAATTAGGGTAGAAAACCCTAAAAAATGGAAATAAAATAATAATTAGGGTAGAAAACCCTAAAAACGGAAAGAAAGTAACAGTTAGGGTAGAAAACCCTAAAAAAATGGAAATAAAATAATAATTAGGGTAGAAAACCCTAAAAAATAGAAATAAAATAATAATTAGGGTAGAAAACCCTAAAATGGAAAGAATGTAACATTAGGGTCGAAAACCCTAAAAATGGAAATAAAATAATAATTAGGGTAGAAAACCCTAAAATGGAAAGAAAATAACAATTAGGGTAGAAAATAGCATACTAGATCATGCCATGTAGGCTCTTGCCTTATTTGCAATACATGTCATATTTGAAAGATTTTTAAACAATCTTACTGTATGTGAATTTCTTGTCATAAATGTTTTATGTGCCATATTTAGATAGAATATTCTATTTTTTTTGGCAATAACTTATTTTATGCAACACCCTAGTCAAACTGCCATATCTGCACACTTCTAGAAGACAATCTAGGCGTGGGGACGTGTATTTAGGCACCCACATTCTTGGGAAGGGCATAATGGGAATAATAAAACCTTAATAAAGAAAGAGAATTCTTTGCCAAACCTTCCAAAATTAGAATTTAGAATGAAAAGGGTAATTTAAGACGATTTGCCCCTCGGTAAACCCTAAACCTAGAATAGGTTCTAAACCCTAACCTATAATAGGTTCTCAATCCCAAATCTAGAATAGGTTCTCACTTTCTAACCTAGAACAGGTTATATTTCGAACTACACGGATTCTGATTCCTAGGTCAAACCCTATGATACGTAGGCTATTTGGGAGAATCCCAAATTCGGATCCACAACTTAGTCCACTCGGACTATCCATAGATCCACTAGGATATCCATTCCCATTTCAACCCAGAGTCCAAACTACGTGGATTCTGATTCCTAGGGCAAACCCTAGGATACGTAGGCTATTTGGGAGAATCCCAAATTCGGATCCACACCTTAGTCCACTTGGACTACCCATAGATCCATTAGGATATCCAACCATTTCACTCAAGCCTGAACTACGTGGATTCTGATTCCTAGGGCAAACCCTAGGATACGTAGGCCATTTGGGAGAATCCCAAATTCGGATCCACACCTTAGTCCACTTGGACTATCCATAGATCCACTGGGATATTTATCCACACCTTAGTCCACTCGGACTATCCATAGATCCACTAGGATATCTATCCATATTCCAACCCAAAAGGGGTTATCCAAACCTTAGTCCACTTGGACTATCCATAGATCCACTAGGATATCCACCCAGTCCAAACTACGCGGATTTTGATTCCTAGGTTAAACCCTAGGATACGTAGGCCATTTGGGAGAAACCCAAATTCGGATCCACACCTTAGTCCACTCGGACTATCCATAGATCCACTAGGATATCCCCCATATTTCAACCCAAATAGAGTTATCTTTAGATCCACTAGGACTGATCCACTAGGACTATCTATCAGTCCACATGGACTATCCAGATCCTAATCCATAGGATTTCTCAGCCTTTCAAGCATAAATTTCAACTTGAACAAATGACTTAATCATGCACAAGCATAAATCACAGCCATAAATTTTAATCACACCTGAACTACGATGGTGAACCTGATTTTTGGAATAATTCCTTAATACGTAGGCAATCTGATGGATACAGATTCGGTTCAATGATATCAAACCACTTAGTTTGGTTTAACAAATAGAGTCTGGCATAGGAAAGGTATAGGAGACCGATTTTGATCGGGCGGTTTGGGTGCCTAATCCCTTCCCATAATCGTAACCTGATACTTACCCAATCTCTGATGGACCAGAAATCCAATCTAAGGGTCATGAGTCAATCGAAGTCTTACCTTGGGGTGAAATTTCACATTTCTAAGGTCCTAGACCTAAATCTAGGTGGCGACTTCTAAAGATTTCCATCTTTGTCCTCACAGATCCCATCGACCCTAGGGTTCAAGATGTCCGACCCTCCCTTCAAAATTGAGGGTCTGACTTTCTGCTTTGGGAGGTCCGACACTGCTTAGCTGGGTATGCGACCCTCCCTTCAAATTAAGTGTTTTTGGATCGATTTGATACCTGGGATCTCGATCTCCTTCATGCCCTTGGTCCATTTGACTCGACCATGATGGGTAAATCTGGTTCAAGGTGGTAAGACCAGGTTAGATTGACACGGGTCTTACAAATTGAGTTTTCAATTTCGTAGTTGTTGCCTGTGACAGCTGACAATTGAATACATGATGGTTGTGCTGCCCTAGTAGGGTAGAATCTATCCTTAAGTGTCATCTTTGGTTCAGCCATTGAAAATGATGAGACTCTTACTAGATGATTGCTAGAATCACAAGTCCATACACTCATGCACAAAACTGTTTCAAATGATAAAAAAATTTCTTTCTTTTTCCTCTAAATTCGATGCAAAAAGCTGGATTTTTTCGAATCGGGGTCAATGCAAACCTCCTGACGATCAATGGCTTAGAGACCGGTCATATCCGTAATTACCTTCAGAAACAACGCCGTTACCGCCGAAGTTATTGGTCATTATTCCTCTTGATAATTCTATAGCCAGCATCCCTTAACACCATATCATGGTCAGGATTGGACCGTCGATTGTACTGTTCCAACCTAACGGATCGGAGGTGCAAAGAAAGGCATAAAAACCAATGTAAACTTTTTAAATTTTTCTTTTCCCTTTTTTTTTTAAATCACTTTGAACTCAATGAATTTTTTTTTATATTTTTTTTAAATCACTTTGAACTATTTAAGATAGAAAAAATAACGGCTTACCTCCCCGGCAACGGAGCCAAAAACTTGATGTGGATTAAATATGTATGTAACCGCCAGTGCACGGTATCGTGCAGTAACCGGTCGATCTCAAGGAGGAATCGCTATTATCCGAACTCAAATAAGGCAAAGCGTACCAAAGAGATTTGATTGAATTAACACCCTAATCACTTCAAATAAAAATTAATCAAGCAATAAAAACAATGATAACCATTTATAACGGTACGGAAATTTACGAAACCACTAACCATAAAGTAACACAGATCTATTGCAAGAAAGGAATGAAATTAAAAGTAAAAGAATGTAAGAAAAACTTATCTCGATAGAAGATTTCTCTGCCATTGCTCGTCGTCTTGTTGTCACTCCAAGGCGATGTGCAAACGATTACAAAGGGAGCCTTCTCCCCTAAATTAAATTAGTAATAGGGTACAACCTATATTTATCTACCCTATTACAGAGTTCTAAATCTGAAATTAAAACCTTAAAAAAATAAATAAAAAAAATAAACTTAAGCAAGAAGAACACAACTTGAAAAGAAAAACTAAGAATCTCAAACTCTCTCATAAATTCTCAAAACTAAAAAAAAACTCATAATAGAATTCTTGGATGATTTTTCTATTGCTGAGCATCACATATATATACAAGTGAGTAAATATCATAATCAATCTTTACAATTGGATTACAAGAGATTTTGTGGAGATAATTTTGGTAACCAAATTCCAATCTTGTAGGTTCATTGTATGTGGACGATTCTTGAGTAGAAAAACTCTTGCACCAACTCATCATATCTTTAGTATTATTATCTCTTCTTGAAAACTTCCATAATCGATTGGAGCTTTCCATTCTTCCATGTCATGTCAATCTTGTAAATTTGATTCTAAATAACTAAGGAATATTTTCTCAAGAGAATGGAATCTTTTACATGAGATTGGGCTACTCTTTGACTTGGTCCAAGGCTGATCTTATACACAAAATTCGTGGCTCTCCTCATAAAATTCATCTTATGCCCGACTGCTGAGTTAACTAGGTGAGTTAACTGGACAGGATCACCAAAAATTCATAAAATGATCTTTTCAAGCTTAAATTTCTCTATTTTTTCACCTACACCCATCAAAGATAAAATCAACATTAACTACCCGAGAAGCATCATAAATAGAATAAGA
>JAMYWD010000170.1:0-50000 GCA_028583415.1 Protea cynaroides
GTACCAATGATCGAGTTCGCTTACAATAACAGCTATCAGGCTACTATACAGATGTCACCTTATGAAGCACTGTATGGTAGGAAGTGTCGAACTCCCTTGTTTTGGAATGAAGTTGGAGAACGTAGTATTGTTGGACCGGAATATGTTGAAGAGACTTGTCGAGTGGTCGACATAATCAAGGAAAGAGTAAGAGTAGCTCAGAACCGTCAGAAGCAATACGCAGATACTCGACAAAGAGATCTAGAGTTCGCCGTAGGTGATAAAGTATTTCTGAAAGTATCGCCTATGCGAGGATTGAAGAGGTTCGGACAGAAAGGAAAACTAAGTCCAAGATATGTCGGACCATATGAGATTCTGGCTAAGCGTGGAAAAGTAGCTTATCAGTTAGCACTACCACCATCTATGTCAAGTGTGCACGACGTATTTCACATTTCTCTATTGAAGAAGTATGTCAAGGATCCAACGCATGTCTTGACAGTAGATTTACCGAAATTGACTGATGATTTGACATTCGAAGTAACACCAACAGAAATCACCAGTCGAAAGGTTCAACGTCTACGCAACAGAGATATCTACTATGTTAAGGTCACATGGAAAAGTAGAGACATGGAAGAAGTTACATGGGAAGAAGAGAAGGCTATGCGAAAGCAATACCCTCACTTGTTTGATTCAGAAGGTATGTACAATTTCGAGGACGAAATTTTTATAAGTTGGGGGGAGTTGTAAGACCCGTGTCAATCTAACCTGGTCTTACCACCTTGAGCCAGGTTTATCCATCATGGTCGAGTCAAATAGACCAAGGGCATGAAGGAGATCGAGATCCCAGGTATGAAATCGACCCAAAAACACTTAATTCTAGGGGAGGGTCGCACACCCAGTGAAGCAGGGTCGGACCTCCCAAAACAGAAAGTCAGACCCTCAGTTTTTGAGGGAGGGTCGGACAGCTTAAGACCCTAGGGTCGACGGGATCATCGACCCTCCCATCGACCATCGATTTCTGACGAAACTGAAATTAGGAAATTTCCTAATTTTTGGTTGAGATTCTTTCCAAATCTCAATGGGACTATTATAGGACATTCCTAGTCTATTTAAAGGACGTCCCTAAGCCACATTCACTCCTTTCACAACCCTCATTGAATTGAGAGAAAGAGAAGAAGGAAAAGAGGAAGAAAGGAGGCTAGGAAGAAGGCTTAGCAAAAAGGATAAGAAATTGCAGAGAAAAGTAATCTTCTCAGGTATGGATACTAATTCCATGAGTTTCTACAGACCTTAGGTTAGATATGGTTGAGTGTAGGATTTCGGAGAAACTCAAACCATCCATCCATGGTTAGGTTTTCATGGAAAACCATAGGAGGATGCACAAAAACTATTTAGATGGATTATACATGGTTCTAGACCATGGAATGAGTGTTGGGAGAATGTAGGAAGCAAGTCATAGGACCCCAAACACGAAGAATGGATTAAAAAGTGGAAATTGGACCAGAGTGCACCGAGGGTGGCACCGAGGGTCGATAGACCATCCGACCCTAGGTGTTTCTGACCATCGACCCTCAGCATTCGGGAAGTTCGGGGAATGGAAGGAGGGTCGATAGACCCATCGACCCTAGCATCGACCCTAGCATCGACCCTCAGTTGACAGAATGGTTTTTAAATTCTGAATTAATTCTAATTAAATTCTATCGACTTTGTTAGGTTTGCTAGCAGTATAATAACATTATAAAGCTGATTCTAAAGCTTGGAAAAGTATCTATTAGCAGGCTAAGGTGAGCAACCTTAACCCCAAACTAAATTGGTTAATAATAAACTGTTTTCTTTTCTTGAGTCCTATGCCATGTTTGATTCTATGCGAATATGTTTGTAATGTGCATACAGCATGCCATCCAATATTTCTATTACTTGTTCATGCATATTTATTTTATTGTTTATAACATGATGATGATGATGATGATAGGAATAGGCATGTGATTGTATGTGTGTGGTTGGTGTGCTTGATGCGAGCGAGTATCAGGGGAGGTGTGATGAGAACGTCAACAAACGTTAACCTTTGGCGGGTCTCAGCACTTTAGCTCTATCTCTAACTCAAGTCTTGTGCATTGACATCGTCGTATCGCCATTACCTTAGCGGATCTATTATGTCGTAGGGTATCAGGGGAGGTGGTCTCGATCCTTGTAGTCTCTGACTCTACCGGGGGGCCTTAGCTCTATCTCTATGGGCATTCTGAGGGATGCTGGGGTGAGGCCTTGGATACACTGTTTGGCATTAGGATTGGTTAGCAGCAAGCCCAGTTTGCAAGCCCTCGCTAACAGGGGCTTACGTGTTGGTATAGCATTATGTAGCAATAAACGTTAACCTTTGTTGTATAATGTTATGGTAGGGTGGATGGGGACGACGATAAACGTTAACCTTCGGGCGGGCTTCCACACCCTGTGTATAGAGGCAGTGTCAATAAACGTTAACCTTTGACCACCCAATCTTTCTATTGCACATTGCAAACTATAAACCAAGACCAAAGATATAAATTGATTTTTTTTGCATGCATATGAAATGTTGCATTGTTTTGGCTACTCACTGAGCCGTGTTGTGTGCTCACTCCTCGACGTCGAATATTTTTAGTTGATGATGCAGGATATACTGTTGAAGATTATATGAACCTTTCAGCGTATGGAACTGTAGCAGCTATGGAAGTTGGAGCTAAAGACGATACACACGACTCCTCTTGCGAGTGCAACTCGTGTGTATTCGATTAGATATTTTTGTAGGTTTCTTTATTGGATTTATAAGACATGTATTTGGTATTTAAATATTTATGTCTTAGTTAAACACAGAATAATTTGATATTATTTATGGGTATCATTCCAGTTCTCAGTTCATATTATTTATAAATTTTCCGCTATTGTGTATTACTCTGATTATGATTGTGGATGCGTGTTAAGTATGGATAACGCGGGGATAGCCTATTTGAGATCCTGGTTGAGCCTTTGTTTATTTAACGGTTCATCACACCATTCTAAACAGTGTGGAATTGGGGTGTGACATGTCATTCCCAAGCATCTCCTGAAACCAATCACCATGCCCATTCCTTCGTAAACTAGATAATATGCCTACTATCATCACAATCCCAACACTTGGCTTCCCTTTAACGCCACCACAAAACCTCACTCTCCATAAACCTGTTCAGCTATCATCCCCGCCACCTCATCGGCCTCCTTGCAACCCCACCGTAACACCTTGCTGTCCTCCCATGCACCTCCATTAAGCCTGCAAACTGCTCCACCTAGAGACTCCCTTTGGACCAACCAGACCGCAATTCCCCCTGCGATCATCCTTGACTTGCAGAGCACCCAGCAGTCATCGAACCTTGCTGCCACCTGGTGTTCACTTCACTCACTTCCCAACTCACATTCGCAGGCCACCACTACTCACAAATCCCACTAAACCTCCAGCGAGCCTCTCGACACCTGTCCACCTTCGTCGGCCATCACTTGTTTCCCACATGCCACTCCTACCTCTTTCATAAATCCCTACACCCAACCACCGACCTGCAAACTTACATGATCGATGCACTTCAACCTCCTACCAACCCTACATGCAAAAATCCTTCACATAAGCACCATCTCCTTCAAACCCAGATCCGATACACTTACATGCTACCCACTTGTCTACCCAACCACTTACCTGAACCTAGCCATGTTACAATACCCAAACCTGTTCATCAAGCCCTATACCAGTTACCCTCATCCGACCATTTAATCAGCATTCCTCATCTTACCCCTGATCGTCCCATTAAATATGGGCCATTGATTGAACCTATGATCATGATATGCTTGAATGAAAATCTGAATTTTAATTCTTTATCGTGTTGCTATGATGCTCAGTTAAAATTTGATCTATTGAATGTAAAATGTGTTTTGATCATGTGATGAAAATCTATCCATTGATATTGAATTAATATTTGAATGAATGAATTTGACTAATTTGAGCAATTGATTTTTAATGTGAATTTAATCTGAACCATTAATCTTTAAGATCTAATCATGTGGATGGTTGATTAATTAATCTGAACCGTTGATTTCAATTTGATGATTTAATGATGAGTTCATTTGAGCCATTAAAGTCTGATTTACTTACTAATGTTAATATGCTCTGAACCATTGATCTTTAAGATCTTGAATTAATCTAAACCGTCTATCAAATGTGATCTTGGTCACATTGTTGATGATCGATGCATTGAATCTAGGCCATAGGTCTGAAAATATGTTTTAATACATTGACTCACATGCTTTGATTGATTCTCACATGCTTTGCTTTATTTACATGCTTTAATTGATTCTCACAGGCTTCAATTGATTGTCACATACATTGCTTGATTCTCACATATTTGCTACATTTGTCTGCTACACATGTTCATTGCTATATCTGTCTGTCACATACTCACATGCTATATTGAATGCTTACTGTCCTATTTGGATTGTTCACATGCTATATTGGACACATGGCCATATTTGAACGCTTACCTAATACACACTGCTATGTTTGGAGACACTTTCCTAAACTGAAAGAATGAACAATTAGGGTAAGAAAACCCTAAAAATGAAAGAAATGAACAATTAGGGTAAGATAAACCCTAAAAAATGGAATGAACAGATAGGACAAGATAAACCCTAGAATGGAAAGAATGATAGAGCAAGATAAGCCCTAAAATAGAATACAATGAACAGATAGGGCAAGATAAACCCTAGAATTGAAAAAATAATTAGGGCAAGATAAACCATAAAAGGAAAAAAATGAACAATTAGGGAAAGTGGAAACCCTAAAATGGAAAGAATTGAATAAAAGGGGCAGGATACCCTAGAAAACCTGAAGAGTTGAACAAAAGGGACAGGACACCCTAGAAACCTTGAATAAATTGAATTGTAGGATAGGCAACCTGATAAACCTAAAATTGGAAGGAGTTTGGGTTGATATATCCCCAAATCCAACCATTATAACATCCCGAGCTACACTGATATTGATTCCTAGCGCAAACCCTAGGATACGTAGGCCATTTGGGAGAATCCCAAATTCGGATCCACACCTTAGTTCACTCGGACTATCCATAGATCCACTAGGATATCCATCCACATTTTGACCCAAATAGGGTTATCCACATTCTAACCCAGAAAGAGTTATCTACATTTTGATCCAAATAGGGTTATCTATATTTGACCCAGAAAGGGTTATCCATTCTTAGATCCAGTAGGACTATCTATCAGTTCGTATGGACTATCCAGATACTACCCCATAGGGTTTATCATCCTTTCGAGCATAAACTTTAACTTGAATAATGAACTTAATCATGTACAAGCATAAATCACAGCCATAAACTTTAATCACACCTAAACTACGATGGTGAACCTGATTTTTTGAATAATTCCATGATACATAGGAAATCTGATGGATACAGATTTGGTTCAATGATATCAAACCACTTGGTTTGATTCGGTTTAATAGATAAAGTCTAGCATAGGAAAGGCATAAGAGACCGATTTCGATCAAGCGTTTTAGGTGCCTAACCCTTTCCCATAACTGTAACCTGACACTTACCCATTCTCTGATGGACCAGAAATCCAATCTAAGGGTCATGACTCAATCGAAGTCTTACCTTAGGGTGAGATTTCACATTTCTAAGGTCCTAGACCTTAATTTAGGTGGCAACTTCCAAAAATAATCCTTTTTTGTCCTCATAACTGCATTCATTAAATTATTGCATAAGATTGCATTGGACACCTAACTTTTCACTGAGTTGGGGTGGGAGCTCACCCCTTGATATCGAAATCTTTTTAGCTTTGGTTATAGGTACCTCTTCTGCAACAGCTGAGATGGATCCTATTGATGTAGAGGGCACCTCTCTTGGCAGTGGAGAACTGAGGGGTCATGTCGAAGGCTATACTTGTAAAGACTGTGTTTATGGGACCTGAGTCAGTGCCTCGCTTCCATGATATTGTTATTTGTAAATAGATGCAGTTTGGTCTATCTACAGTATTTTGTTTAAATTTACTCTAGTTATTTAATATGGGTATATGTAATATAAAAATATTACTTGTGAAATGGTTTATGAGACATAACAAACTTATTATGTAATGATAACATTAGAAGCATCTATTATCTATTATGATTCCATTGTAACTCTTATTATTCTGCGGTAATGATTATTAATTAGTATGGATATTGTTTGTGTAAACTGTGGGATTTGCTGACAGATCATTTTGGTTGTTGATTGTTGGAAGATTTGGGTTGTCTCTTGGATGACTCGGATATCATGCCCGATTCCCCAGAACAGGCTGTGACATGTCACACTCTAAAAATACGGATCTAAAATTTTTTCCTTTGGGATACGATTGGATGAACACCTTACTTTGGATGTGATCCAACCAGAACCTCATAAGCAGTGCAAACACATACCAACTACTACCAACACGATGCCACAATCATAATCCAGAGTAATAAATAGTGGAAGATAACTAAGCAACCATAGGCATACTAATGATAATAGAATAGTAATAGCACTGTATTACATCCTCAAACGAGATTCACCAAATAACTTCTTAAAACAAAACTTCAAGAAACAGTGCCCTAATAATCATGGGCTATATAAATAAGTAAATAATCCAAAGAGTACTTAAAACAAAAAAAAATGGTTTATTGTCCAAAAACTTCTTCCCAAGGATTACTGTCGATAAAAAACACAAGCATCACACTCGCAGTCCGCATCATGTGCTTCATCTTTATGTTGTACTCCTCTTAGCCAGGCTAAGTAAGTGATCGTTGGTGCATTCAAGTAGTCAACAACTATAGTACCTGCAATATCATCTAAAAGAATGGCAAACGCAAGGGTCAACTCTCCAATAGGAGCTTAGTGAGAAACAGACAGGCAAGCAATCAAATATACATGATCAATATTATTACATACAACAATGCAATAGTCGGGTCTCATGTATGCCATATGCTATGTAAGGCCTAGCCATACCTCCCAAAGGCTTACTAGAACCTCCATGTATGGGAGCATTGGGTACTCACCAGCCTACAACCAGTAGCCCTAGTGCCCCCACATGACATCCCAATTAGAATGGTGATCGGACAGCAAGTCCTGACCAATGATGCTCCAACAAACACTGTCGACCCTTCCCCCTCATCAATCCATCCTACCAGTACCTGACCCCCTACTGGCCAGGATTGCACACAGGGGTAGTGCCACTAACCAAAACCAACATGTCAACCAATGTATCCCTCTCACCAAACCCAATAGGAATCCTAAGCATCAGTTTTGCCCCCCGCCCAAGATGATTTCATCCCGCTAAGGGTGAGTGACATACTAATCAATAATCATATAACAAGTAGGATCCAAAGGTCCTCGACCATTTCACCACTTCCTACTAGTTTCCAATCACATACATTCACACAAAAATCATAATATAAATGCAAATGCATGCATAAATCAGTTGTTGGATGACATGTTATCACAACAAGAATGTAGCGCAACAATCATATATTAAATACATTCCAAAATTAGTCAGGGTTCTATTCCTCACTTGATATGACTTGTTTGAGATTGTTTCCACTAAAAAATACGTGTTTGCAAGGTGGTCTTACGCCTATACAAGGTGTAGGGTCATTAGTTAAAATTCCTACTTAATACACCTAAATTTACATAAGTCTGGGCTTTACCTGTCGATATGTCGATCGCTACCATTGTGACCAGCTCATGGTCCAATAAAAAACCTTGATCTTTTGCCATTAGTCAGTTGATTTACCTGTCTGTATAGGGCATCAACCATGACATCGTCCGGCTAACTCCCAAAACCCTTTCTGGGATGGGTCAATCACTATACCGGTCCTAACAGTATAGTTCGGTGTATCAACTGCCTCCTCCCCAAAGCCACTTTTTTGTTTAGAAATTTTAGGATTTCTTCTTATGATTCAATCCATTCCTTGCTAGCATAATCTGGTCTGGTGGTGGGGTGACTCTTAGGTCTATATACTATCAAACAAGTGTGAAACAAATGGTTCAAACTAGGCCATTCATTAGAAAGGGATGTTCCCCCCTTCCAACTACCTACACTAACTCTAGCATTAAAGAACAATGAATGTTTGTCAGATTGGGCTTATATCTTTCCCTGGAATACTAAGTTTTTGAGTTAGAGTTTACTATAGTTTAGGGTTTTACAGATGGTGACTTGATCAGTATTGATCGACGTTACACGTCGTCGGTAGTGCACCAACACAAGTGTACAAGGCACCACTTTCTTCTTCCCCTTTCTTCCTTCCTCTTTAGAATGCATCATAACTTTTGGGATTGATACGTACTCAGATAAGGGTAAAAGATAGGGTTTTTATTCATCTCAAATTTTCTAATTAGAGTCAAACTCTTAGTTTGAATGGGGACTCCCAAGTGGTTGCCAAGTAGTGAGAATTTCAATTTTTGGAGTAGACTCCTTCCCTTTTCCAACTCCAAATTAGTTAAGATAGGTGTAGGCCCCTGCTAGATTCGTCTATGGGTCCTAAATAGTCTCCTAAAGCGAAACCAATTGTTAGTTCCAAGTTTAGGCCAGTTTTTCCCTTACAGATTGATGGTACCGGTCCCTAGACTATCAGGATTCACGACCGGCTTGTATCGATCGGCTCCCCCTTCAAGCTACATATTAAACAATAGCTAGCATTATATCAGGTTCGGCTATGGTGGAAAACCCTGACATGAAAGAAAATTTGAGTTAGGCTAGGTTTTCTAGGTACGAGTTTTACAACTCCACCCCTCTTAAAAAAAATTCGTCCCCAAAATTCCTATTTACCCGATGTCTCAAACAAGTGAGGATATCTTCTTTTCATAGACTTCTCTTCCCACCATAGATCTTCCATGTGCTAATTCCTCCACATGACCTTGACGTAGTGAACATCTCAATTCTTTATGTGCTAAACCATCCTGTCCAATATCGTGTCAGGTTTAAGTTCCATTGTCAAGTCATCATTCAGTTAAGGAGGATCGACTTCCAGTACATGGGATGGGTCTTGTACGTACTTCTTCAGCATTGATATGTGGAATACATCATGGACATCGGCTAATGATGGTGGAAGTGCTAGTTGGTCGGCTATACTTCCACATCTCTTCAGAATCTCATAGGGTCCTATGTATCTAGGACTCAGCTTTCCCTTCTTACCAAAGAGTTTGAACCCTCTAAAAGGTAAAATTTTCAGGAATACCTTGTCTCTTACAGTGTATTCGATGGCGTATTCATTGTCCTTTCTCCAGACATCCAAGTAACTCTTCTGTCGAGCTTGGGCTGCTTTGATCATTTCTCTTATTATATCTACTTCTTGGTAGATTTCTTGGACAAAGTTTGGTCCAACTATTTTTCTTTTGCCAACTTCCTCCTAGTATAGTGGAGTTTTGCATCTATGTCCATAAGAAGCTTCATATGGAGCCATGTAAATGCTGGCTTGGTAACTGTTGTTATATGCAAACTCCATCAAGGATAGCTTTTCGTCCCATGTTCCTTTGAAGTCTATTGCATACTCACGAAGCATATCTTCTAGGATCTAGATTATCCTCTCTGATTGACAATCTTTTTGTGGATGAAAGGTGGTGCTAAAATCTTAATTCTATGCTCATTGCTTGTTTTAAACTCTCTCAAAATTGGGATGTGAATTGGGGATCCCTGTCTGACATGATTTTGAGGCACACCATGAAGACGAACCACTTGATTGACATACAGTCTGGCTAGTCAATCTAGTGTATATTGGGTCCAAATTGTTATAAATCTTGCTGTTTTTGTGAGTCTATCAAAGATTATCCAAATAGCATCTACATTTCTAGGCGTCAGGGGTAGACCTGTGACAAAATCCATGGTAATGCAGTCTCATTTCCACTCGGGCACCGGTAGTGATTAAAGTAATCCGGATGATTTCTGGAGAACTGCCTTCACTTGCTGGCACGTTAAACATTTGTAAACATAATTTGCTATGTCTGCCTTCATCCCTCACCACCAAACTGATTTCCTTAAGTCGTGATACATCTTGGTGCTGCCAGGATGGACTGAATAGGGAGCATTATGGGCTTCCTTCAAGATTCATTCCTTGATACTCGTGGCCATTGCAGGAATACGAAGTCTACCTTGGAACCTAAGTGACCCATCCAAAGAAAGTATGAATTCAGGGTCTAACTTTCCTCTTCGTAGGTCTTCCCTCAGAGTTCGAAGGTAAAGGTCTGTAGGTAGTTCCTTTATCACCTCGGTGACCAGGTCAGTCTTTATCTGTAGATTTGCAAAAGGCTTGCAAGTCCATAGATGACTTGGTTTCCCAAGGATTCCTTTGATAAATCTAGTGCATCTGGGGCTTCTTCCCTTATTGTTAAAATCGAATCCAGTTCAATTCTGTTTTCAGGCCTTGCCAAACTCTTCTTGCTTAGTGCATTGACTACTACATTAGCTTTTCCAATGTGGTATGAGATTTTACAGTAATAAACTTTCAATAATTTTATCCATCTTCACTGTCTCATATTTAAGTCCTTTTATGTAAACAAGTATGTGAGGCTTTTGTGATCAGACTTAATTTGAAACTTCTCTCTGTACAGTTAGTGTCTTCATGCCCTGAGTGAATACGATTGCTTCCAACTCCAAGTTGTGCGTCGAGTAGTTCTCCTCATGTTCTTCAATTGTCTTGAGGCTTATGCTATAACTTGTTCTCCTTGCATGAGTACACACCGTAATCTAAGTTTATAAGCATCTATATACAAAGTGAATGTCTGCCCTGGTTTTAGAATCATTAATATAGGGGCCGAGACTAATCTCTCCTTCAAGGTTTGAAAGCTCCTTTGACTCTGGTCTGACCAGATAAACCTTTCTCCCTTCTTAGTTAATTTAGTCAGTGGCCTGGCAATTCTAGAGTAGTCTTCCAGGAATCCACAGTAGTACCCTACTAAACCCAAGAAACTTTGGATTTCAATGACTATTCTAGGTGCTTCCCAGTTGGTAATGGCTTCAATCTTGCTGGGGTCTACTTAAATCCCTTCTACTGATACTATGTGGCCTAAGAATGCCACTTTCTTCAGTAAAAAATTGTACTTCTTAAATTTGGCGTAAAGTGTTGTCACACCCCAATTCCTGCTGAACCAGAAGTGTGAGTGAAGCGGCTCCAAAACAAGGTTCACACCAGGATCTCAATAGACCGTGTCAACCAATCATTCCCAAGCAGTCTAACTTAATCAGAGAATAATACATAGCAGCGGAATAAAAGATAAATGAACTGAGTTCTATGTGGTAATTAAATAAATACTCAAATTATTCCATCATTCACAAAAAATTAAATAATAATGATGACATTGTATTAAAAGAAAATAAACCATCACTGATGGAAAACACAAAATGAGCACTCGCATGATGCATCATGCTCGTCCTCTATTGTCTGTGTATCCAGGGCAGCCACCATACTGTAAGCTGGGGCGGTCATAAAGTCTTCCACAATATAACCTGCATCAAGATCTGAAAAAAAAATAGAATATATTCGGGTGAGCTCACAACTTAGCTCAGTAAGTAAAAGACCAATGCAACACACAAAATGCATGAGATAACATTACAATGTGGGTTAGTATAACTTGCAAAATGCTATGGTAAGGTTTGGCAGCCACCGCACCTCCATGCACGAGAGTGTGAGCACACCCAACAGTCAGGCACCTACCACACTACTGCTGTTGCCCCACATCACTCACTCTGGTATAGAAATAGGGCTCGAGTCTGGCAGGTAGGATGAACCACAATCCCATGTCCTCCCCCTAATACCCTACACCGTACCAATACCTAAACCCCTCTGGCAAGGGCTTGCAAGTGGGTTCCGTTTCTAACCAGTCCTATATGTCAATACAGTATCCATGGCCTTACCCCAACACGACTCCCTATGACATAGAGATAGTGTCACACCCCATTTCTACACTATTCAGAATGGTGTGATGAACCGCTAACAAACCAACGGTTCAACCAGGATCTCGAGTAGACTGTATCCGTGTTATCTAAACTCCATACATCCACATTCATAATCAGAGTAAATATATAATAGCGGAAGTCTTATAGTAAAATGAACTGAGAATCTACTGTGATATTAATATTTAAATAAAAAATTATTTTGTATCAACTGAGACATAAATAAATATCAAATACATGTCCATAATAAATCCAAGTAAAGAAAACTAAAAAAATATCTAATTAAATACACATGAGTTGCACTCGCAAGAGGAGTCATGTGTATCCACTTCAGCTTCAACTTCAATTGCTGCTACGTTCCCGTACGCTGGAGCATTTACATAATCTTCAATGGTAAAACCTGCATCATCAACTAAAAATATTCGATGTCGAGGGGTGAGCACACATCATGGCTCAGTGAGCAAACAAAACAATGCAACAGTACATATGCATGCAACCAATTCATATCTTTGGTCCGGTTTATAGTTTGCAATGCACAATAGAAAGGTTGGGTGGTCAAAGGTTAATGTTTATTGACTCTGCCTCTATACACAGGGTGTGGAAGTCCGCCCAAAGGTTAACGTTTATTGTTGTCCCCATCCACCCTATTCATGAACATTATACTACAAATGTTAACGTTTATTGTTTTACAGTGCCATACCAACACGTAAGCCCCTACTGGCAAGGGCTTACAAACTGGGCTCGCAACTAACCAATCCTAATGCTAAACAGTGTATCCAAGGCCTCACCCCAGCATCCCTCAGAATGTCCATAGAGATAGAGCTAAGGCCCCCCGGTAGAGTCAGAGACTACAAGGATCGAGACCACCTCCCCTGATACTCTACGACATAATAGTTCCGCTAAAGTAATGGCGATACGACGATGCTAATGTACAAGACTTGAGTTAGAGATAGAGCTAAGATGCTGAGACCCACCAAAGGTTAACGTTTATTGACGTTCTCATCACACCTCCCCTGATACTCGCTCGCATCAAGTACACCAACCACACACATACAATCACATGCCTATTCCTATCATCATCATCATCATCATGTTATAAACAATAAAGTAAATATGATTGAACAGGTAATAGAAATATTGGATGACATGTTGTATGCACATTACAAGCATAGTCGCATAGAATCAAACATGGCATTGGACTCAAGAAAAGAGAAAATAGTTTGTTATTAATCAATTAGTTTAGAGTTTCGTTTCCTCACCTTAGCTTGCTAATAGATAATCTTCCAAGCTTTAGAATCACCTTTATAACATTATTATATTGCTAGAAGACCTAACAAAGTCGATAGAATTTAATTAGAATTAATTTCAAATTTAAAAACCATTCTGTTAACTGAGGGTCGGAGGTAGGGTCGGAGTCATGATCGACCCTGGGTGCGACCCTCCCCAAAATCTGAACTTCCCGAACACTGAGGGTCGATACTCAGGATCACATAGGGTCGGATGGTCATCAACCCTCTATGCGACCCTCGGTGGTTTTGGTCAATTTTCCTCCTTTTAGTCCATTATTCGTGTTTGGGGTCCTATGGCTTGCTCCAACAGTCCATTCAACATGCATCCCATGGTCTAAAACCATCAATCACCCACTCAAACAGTTTTCATGTATTCTCCCATGGTTTTTAATAAAAACCTAACCATGGGTTGATGGTTTGGGTTTCTCCGAGATCACACTCTCATCATTATCTAACCAAAGGCCTGTAGAAACTCATGGAATTAGTATCCATACCTGAGAAGAACAACTCCTTCTCTGCAACTCTTCTCCTTTTGCTTTCTTCTCTACCTTTTTTCTCTTCTTCTTCTCTTCCTTCTCTATTTTTTCTCTCAATTCGAATAGGGTTGTAAAAAGGAGTGAAAGAGGCTTAGGGACGTCCTTTAACTAGAGTAGAAACATCCTAAAATAAGTCCCTTTGAGAAGGAAAGAATCCCAATCGAAATTAGGAAATTTCCTACTTTTCAGTTTTGGCGACAACCGAGGGTCGATGGGAGGGTCGATGATCCCGTTGACCCTAGGTTTCTTATGTATCCGACCCTCCCTATAAAATAGAGGGTCTGACTTTCTGTCTTGGGGGGGTCCGACCCTCCCTTGTTGGGTATGCGACCCTCCCCCAGATTTAAGTGTTTTTCGGTCGATTTGATACCTGGGAACATGATCTCCTTCACGACCTTGGTCCATTTGACTCAACCATGATGGGTAAACCTGGTTTAAGATGATAAGACCAGGTTAGTTTGATACTGGTCTTACAACTCCCCCTTATAAAATTTCATCCTCGAAATTGTACGTACCTTCTGAATCAAATAAGTGAGGGTATTGCTTTCGCATAGCATTTTCTTCTTCCCATGTAATTTCTTCCATGTCTGTACTTTTCCAGGTGACCTTAACATAATAAATATCTTGGTTGCGTAGTCGTTGAACCTTTCGGCTGGTGATTTCAGTTGGTGTTACTTCGAACGTCAAATCATCAGTCAGTTTCGATAAATCTACTGTTAAAACGTGCGTTGGATTCTTGACATACTTCTTCAATAGGGAAATATGAAATACGTCATACACACTTGACATAGATGGTGGTAGTGCTAACTGATAAGCCACTTTCCCACGCTTAGCTAAAATCTCATACGGCCCGACATATCTTGGACTTAGTTTTCCTTTCTGTCTGAACCTTTTCAATCCTCGCATCGACGATACTTTCAAAAATACTTTATCACCAACAGCGAACTCAAGATCTCTGCTTCAAGTATCTGCATACTGCTTCTGACGGTTCTGAGCTGTTCTAACTCTTTCCTTGATAATGTCAACCACTCGACAAGTCTCTTCAACAAATTCCGGTCCAATAATACTACGTTCTCCAACATCATTCCAAAATAAAGGAGTTCGACACTTTCTGCCATACAGTGCTTCAAAGGGTGACATCTGTATAGTAGCCTGATAGCTATTGTTATAAGCGAACTCGATCAGTGGTAATCTTTCATCCCATGATCCTTTGAAGTCAATTACACATGCTCGTAGCATATCTTATAAAATCTAGATTGTATGCTCTGACTGTCCATCTGGCTGTGGGTGAAATGCAGTATTGAACTTCAATGTCGTACCTATAGCCTTTTGCAATCCCTCCCAAAACTTAGAAGTAAATCGTGGATCTCTATTGAACACAATGCTCTCTGGTACACTGTATAACCTTACAATATTATCCACATACAGCTTTGCTAACCTTTCCAGTGTATACTGAGGTCATATCGATATGAAGCGAGCTGTTTTAGTCAGATGGTCTACAATCACCCAAACTGCGTCAACTACTCGAGGAGTCAGTGGTAACCCCGTGACAAAGTCCATAGTGATGTAGTCTCATTTCCATGCTGGTTCCAGTAACGGCTGTAACAGTCCTGCGGGTCTTTGTCGTTCAGCCTTTACTTTTTAACAATTTAGGCATTAAGACACGAACTTAGCTACATCTATTTTCATTCCTCTCTACCAATATAGTTTCTTTAGATCATGATACATTTTTGTACTTCCAGGATGTATCGAATAGATGGTGGTATGGGCTTCTTTCATCAGTCGGTGTCTAATGTCCACACTTTCTGTTTCGAGTACACATATTCTTCCTTTGTACTTCAGTACCTTTTCTTCGTCCACGGTGAACTCAGGGTTAGTTCTACCTTTCTCGATATCTTCTTGTACTGTTCTCAGATAAGGATCTGATTTGATAGCTGTCTTCACTTCATCCATTATATCCGGTATAATTTTCAATGCCGCGAACATATTTGAAAACCAATGAATAAACCCTTGGTTGGCTGATCCATCCGTTGTATCTATCACATATTGCTCATTGCCATGCTTGACTACCATACCGGTAGTACATATAGCTACAGTTGTACTAACCTCCCCTTGAGATTTTATCATCGCCTTTCTGCTCAACACATCCGCTACTACATTAGCTTTCCCCGGATGATACTGGATCACAATCATAGTCTTTCAATAATTTCAGCCATCTTCTTTGCCTCATATTCAACTCCTTCTGATTAAATAAATAAGTAAGACTTTTATGGTCTGACTTAATCTAGAATTTCTCCCCATACAGGTAATGTCTCCATATCTTGACAGCATGTACTACTGCCGCTAACTCCAAATCATGAGTGGGATAATTTTTCTCATGTGTCTTCAACTGTCTTGAGGTATAAGCAATTACTTGTTCTCCTTGCATAAGCAAGCATCCTAATCCCAGTCCTGACGCATCAGTGTATAGGGTAAATGGCTGTCCTGGGACAGGAATAGTCAAAATCGGAGCGGATATCAATCTGGTCTTCAATGTCTGGAAGCTCTTCTCACATTTATCCGTCCACACAAACTTTTCACCTTTCTTAGTCAAATTGGTGAGAGGTACGACAATCCGGGAATAGTCTTCCACAAATCTCTGATAATATCTAGCGAGACCCAGAAAACTTCTAATTTTTGCAACGCTCTTTGGTGCTTCCCACTTTACAATAGCCTCGATCTTGCTGGGGTCCACATTGATTCCTTCAGCGGATACTACATGGCCTAAGAAGGTGACTTCACTTAATCAAAACTCACACATGGTAAATTTGGCATATAACTTCTCTTTCCTTAAACGTTGTAGGGAGGCGTTTAGGTTTTTGATATGGGTTTCTTTGTCCTTGGAATATACCAATATATCATCAATAAATACAATAACCGACGTATCTAACATATCGTGGAAGACCCGGTTCATAAGTTCCATGAAAGTTGCTGGTGCGTTTGTTAATCCAAAAGACATGACCAATAACTCATAATGTCCATATCTGGTCCTTAGAGCTGTCTTAGGAATATCACCTTCTTTAATCATCAACTGATGATAGCCTGACCGAAGATCGATCTTAGAAAATAATTTTGCTCCTTGCAACTAATCGAACAAGTCATCGATCCAAGGTAATGGATATCGATTCTTGATTGTCAGTTTATTCAACTCCCGATAGTCGATACACAATCGAACACTACTGTCCTTCTTCTTTATGAATAATACCGGTGCTCCCCATGGTGATATACTGGGTCGAATATAACCCTTGTCCAGCAGTTCCTGTAGTTGCACTTTCAATTCCTTCAGTTCTATAGGAGCCATTCTATAAGGTGCTTTTGATACTGGTGCGGCTCTGGGTATAAGATCTATCACAAACTCTGTGGCTCGATCGGGTGGTAATCCTGGTACTTCCTCCAAATATGTGAGGATAGTCCCACACGACATCAATATCTTCCATTCGTGGTGCTTCCTTGGTTAGGTCGACCACTGATACTAGATACCCGATTGCCCCTTTCTCAAGGCACTTCTTAGCCTTTAGTGCTGAGAGTATGAGCTTGCGTTTACGGGGCAGTTTGGTTGCCGAAAAACTAAATTCTACTCCTCCTTTGTCTTTAAATGTCAGCTTTTTTTCGGTGCATAATAGGTTCACAGAATGCCGAGCTAACCAGTCCATTCCCAAGATGACGTCAAAGTCTGCCATCTCCAGTTGGATCAAGACTGCATCTAAGGTTTTCTCATCAATGAGAACTGGACATGGTCCAAAACCTTTCTCTAATTCCACTTCTAACCCCATCGGTGACCGTACAAGTATTTTGTAGTCCAATGTTTTGATGGGTAATTTCAGCTTCTTTTCGAATGACACAGATATAAAGGAATAAGTGGCTCCTGAATCAAAGAGTACTCTGGCGGGTATGCCATTTATAGGTACTATACCTATGATTTATTTTACTTAGACTACATGCTCATACAATGTAATTACAATTTAAAAAAAGTTTCATTCATACCTGTGACCACATCGGGTGATGCGGCAGCATCCTCGGTTGTAACCACATATACTCGTCCTTGATGTAACTGCTTCTTGGGCTTAGGACACTCCCTTGCCATATGTCCCGCTTGGTTGCAGTTATAACATTTCGGACCTTCAGAATTTGGCTTTGATTGCTGTTGAGTTACTGGGGTAGTCTTGGGTACAGTAGTAAAGCCTTGAGCACGGAAGGGTTTAAATGTCCTGTTATTCCCTCCGTTATAAGAATTTTTAGCAGGCCTTTTTATACTTATATTCTATGTAAGGTAACTCTCCTTCTGGCTCGATTCTATAACTCGAGCAATTTGCACAGCTTCGTTATATACCTTCTTCTCCAAACCCAGAACATGCTCTCTGATGATTCCTCTAAGCCCCGTGACAAACCTACGGGTCTTAGTGTCTTCTTCTTGCATACTAAGTGGTGAAAAGAAAAACAGGTCCTCATAACGCTGTTGATATGCATCCATAGACATCTGGCCCTGATATAAACTCAGCAATTCCTTCTCCGTAGCATCTCTGAAGCTTTGTGGAAAATACTTCTCAAAGAACGCTTCTTTATAAATAGCCCAAGTCAATAGGGCATGCTTGGTCAGTAGATATGCCCTGGTAGATTTCCACCAATGATGTGCATCACCTTTCAGCATGAAGGTGGCACATAACACCTTTTCTTCTTCTGTGATAGTCATCATAAGAAAGTTTCTCTCCATCTCATCGATCCAGTGTGCTGGCCATAACGGAACAGACGGTTTATAGTTGAATTCCTCGGGCTTCATCTTCAAAAATCTCTCAACCAGTCGAGAGTGATCCATCTGATTATGGGGGTATGCCCCAAACATAGGTTGTGGATACTGATAATTAACCTGAGCTGCTTCTGGACCTGGTACTGGGGTTTGTGGAACTGGTGGTTGAGGTGTTTGAGGTGCTGGGTGGTTACCCACTGGTGCTGTACTGGCTTGTCCAGTCTGCATGGGTATAGCATGTGCGGCCTGGAACATAATCCTCATTGCAACTTGCATTTGTGCCTGTGCATGTTGCATTTGTTGCAGCTGCTGAGCTAGATTCATTACCACGGTTGCTAACTCCGGGGGTGGAGGTGGCAAGTTGGCCGAACTTGTCTGGCCTGGATTTCCTGGGGGTACAACCTACGGGTTTCCCTAGGCGTATATATCTTCTTGGCTAGTTTCCTCCACAGGTGGTGGTGGAACTGCATTTCGGCTTTGTCTGGTAACTCTACGCCCAGACATATTTTCTTATGAGATTGGTGGTGCCTGAAAATCATCAAAATAGGTGAGACAATCATTTATACTACATGTAGGCATGCTAACCAACGTAAAATTTCAAAATTTTCAGCTCATTCTATGAAAAATACTATCTTCTCTATACAGGGTCGATGGTCTCTCTCTCTCCCCTTCTCTCACTCGCTACTTCTCACTCTCCCTCCCTTTCTCTCCCTTTCTTTTCTCTCTCTCTCTCTCTCTTCTCTCTCAATACTTTTCTCTCTACCATTCTCTCTCTCTTTATCTCTCTCTTTCTCCCCCTCTACTTCTCTTTCTCTCTCTCTCTTTCTACTCTCTCTCTTCTATCCCTCTCTCTCACTCTACTTCTCTCTCATTCACTCTTTCCCTCTCTTCTCTCTCTCTCTTTTCTCTCTTTTTACTCTCTCTTTCACACACCCTCTCCTCTCTTTTAACTCTCTCTACTTCTCCTTCTCTCTCGCTCTCTCTACTACTCTTTCTCTCTATTTCTCTTTCTACTTCTCCTTCTACTTCTCTCAATCTCTACTTTTCTCTTTCTTTCTACTTCACTCTCTCTCTCTCTCTCAATCTCTCTCTCTCTTTTCTCTCGATCTACTCTTCTCTCTCTATCTCTACTTCTCTCTGTACTTCTCAATCCTACTTACGCTCTCTCTCTCTCTCTCTTTACATTCCTCTCTCTACTTTTCTCACTCTCTAACACTCTCCCCCTCTCTCTCTCTACTTTTCCTTCCCTCTCAACTTCTCTCCCTATCTCTCTTACTCTCTCTCTTCCCACTTATCTCCCCCTCTCTCACTCTGTCTTCTTTCCACTTCTCTCTCTCACTCTCTCTTACTCTCCCTTTCTATCCAATTATCTCTTTCTATCTCTCACTCTCTCCCTCTTTCCCACCATCTCACTCTCCCTTAAAACATCTCCTTCTTTCTCTCACTCACTATCATTCTCTCTCTCTTTCTACTTCTCTCCCTCTCAACTTCTCTCTCTGTTTCTCCTCTCTCTTCTCTTTCTCTCTCTCTCCACTTATCTCACCCATTCTCTCTCTCTCTCTCTCCCCCTACTTACCTCCACCCATTCTCTCTCTCTCACTCTCTCTTTGTCTCTCTCTCTGTCTTTCTTTCCACTTCTCTCTTTCACTCTCTCTCACTCTTCCTTTCTATCTAATTCTCTCTCATTCTCTCTCTCACTCTCTCCCTCTCTCTCCCTCCCTCTCACTCTCCCTTTAAACATCTCCCTCTTTCTCTCACTCACTATCATTCTCTCTCTCACTTTCTACTTCTCTCCCTCTCTACTTCTCTCTCTATCTACTTCTCTCCCTCTCTTTCTACATCTCTCTCTCTACATCTCTCTCTCAGTCTCTCTTTCTCTAATTCTCTCGCTCTATGTCTTTTTACTTTTCTCTTTATTTCTATCATTCTACTTCTCTGCCCTCTCTCTTCTTCTCTCACATAGTCTCTCTCTCTCTCTCAACTTCTCGCACTTTCTCTCTCTATCTCGCTCTGTCTCTTTCTACTTCTCTCATTCTCTCACTACTTTTCTCTCTATCTCTTTTTACCCTCTCTCTTCTCTCTCCACTCTCTCTCTTTCTCTCATTACTTTTCTCCCCTACTCTCTACTTTTCACTCTCTCTAACACTCTACCACTCTCCCCCTCTCTTTCTCTCTCTTTACTTTCCTCCTCCACTCTCTACTTTTCTCTCTCTACTTTTCTCTCTCTCTAACACTCTACCACTCTCCCTCTCTTTCCTCTTCTCCTTCCCTCTCTCTCTCAACTTCTCTATCCCTCCCTTTCTCTGTCTATCTCTTCCCCCCTCTCTCTCTCTCTCTCTCTTTCTTTCAACTTCTCTATCTCACTCTTTCTATCCCTCTCTCTTTCTCTCTCTTTCTCTTCCTTCTCTCTCTCTCACCCTCTCTATATTTCTCTCTCTCTCTCTCTCTCTTTTTACTCCCTCTCTTCTTTCACTCTTTCTATCTCTTTCTCTGTCTACCTCTCTCTCTCACTTTTTCTTTCTATCTCTCTCACTCTCTCACTCTCTCCATTTCTCTCTCTTCTTACTCTCTCTCTACTTCTTTAACTCTCTTTTCTCTTTATGTCTCTCTCTACTTCCCCTTCTCTCTCTAATTCTCCCTCTCGACTTCTCTCTTTCTTTCTAAATCTCTCTCTCTCTTTCAACTTCTCTCTCTCTTTCTACTTCTCTCTTTCCCTCTCTCTCTCCCTCTCTCTCTCCCCCTCTGTCTCTCTACTTCTCTCGTTGTCTCTCTACTTCTCTCTTCCTCTCTCTCTCTCTCCCTCCCTCTCTCCCCCTCTGTCTCTCTTTCTACTCTTCTTTTCTCGCTGTCTCTCTACATCTCTCCCTCACCCTTTTTCTTTCTCTCTCTATCTCTCTCACTCTCTCTTTTTACTTCTGTCTCTCTATCTCTCTCCTTCTACTTCTCTCTTTCTCTATCTTCCTTACACTCTCTCTGTCTTCTACATCTCTCCCTTTCTCTTTCTCTCCCTCTTTCTTTCCACTTCTTTCTCTCTCTCACTCTCAACTTCTCTCTCTGTCTCTTTCTACTCTTTCTCTCCTCTCTCTTCTCTTTTTCTCTCTCTCTCTCCACTTATCTCTCCCATTCTCTCTCTCTGTCTCCCTCTCTCTCTCTCCACTTATCTCCCCCTATCATTCTCTCTCTTTCTCTGTCTTTCTTTCCACTTCTCTCTCTTACTCTCTCTCACTCTCTCCTTTTCTATCTATTTCTCTATCTTTGTCTCTCTCACTCTCTTTGTCTCTCTCACTCTCTTCGTCTCTCTCACTCTCTCTTTCCCTCCCTTCCAACATCTCCCTCTTTCTCTCACTCACTATCATTCTCTCTCTCTTCTCTCTTGCTCTCTTCCCTTACCCTCTCTCTCTCTTCTTCTCTCTTTTGCTTTTTTATCTCTTTCGACTTCGCTCACCCTCTATCTATCTCTCTTTCTACTTCTCTCTTTCCTTCTACTTCTCTCATTTCTTCCCTCTTTTTACTTCTCTCTTTTTCTCTCTCTTCCTCTCTCTCTACTTCTCTCTCTCCCTCTCCCTTTATACACTTTCTCATCTCTCTCTATACTTCCCCCTCCCTCTCTTTTCTATTTCTCTCTCTCTCTCTTCTCTCTCTCTCTATCTCTCTCAATCTTTCAACTTCTTTTTCCTTCTTTACATCTCTCTCTCTCTCGCTCTCACTACTTCTATCTTTCTCTCTCTCTCGCTCTCTCTCTTTCTACTTTTCTCTCTATTTCTCTCTCTTTCTACTTCTCTCCCTCTCTCTTATTCTCTCACATACTCTCTCTCTCTACTTCTCTCCCTTTCTCTCTCTCTCTGCCTCACTCTCTTTCTACTTCTTTCTTTCTCGCTCTCCCTCTTTCTCCCTCTACATCCCTCTCTCTATATTTCTTTCTACACTCTTTCTCTTCTCCTTCTTCTCTCTCTCTATAATTCTCACTCTTACTCACTTTCTCTTAACTTTTCTTTCTCTCTCGCTCTCTATACTTCTCTTTCTCTCTCTATTTCTCTTTCAACTACTCCTAATTCCCTCCCTCTCTACTTCTCTCTTTCTTTCAACTTCTCTCTCTCTCTCTCTCTTTCAACTTCTCTTTTCTCTCCCTTTCAACTTCTCTCTTTCTCTCTCTCCCTCTCTCTCTCTCTCTCCGTTGCTCTCTTTTTCTATTATTTATCTTCTCTTGCTCTCACTCTACTTTTGTTCCACTCTCTTTCTCTCCCTCTCTATTTACTTCCCTCTCTCTCTCTCCCCCCTCTCTTTCTACTTCCCTCGCTCTCCCTACCTCTCTCTCTCTTACTCTCCCACTCTCTCTAATTTTCTCTCTCTCTCTTCCTCACTTATCTCTCACTTTCTCTTCTTCCTCTCTCTTTTTTCTCCCTTCCTCTCGCTCTGTCTCTCCCTCTGTCTTCTTCTCTCTCTCTCTCTCTTTCTCTCACTTTTGACTTCACTCTCCCTCTCTGTCTCTCTATCACTCTCTTTTACTTTTCTCTCTCTTCTCTGTCTTTCTGCTCTCTCTCTCTCTTCTATCTATCTTTTAGTCTCTTTCTCTGTCTTTCCTTCTGCTCTCTCTCTCCTTATCTCTCCTTCTACTCACTATCTATGTACTTCCCTCTCTTTCTACGTCTCTCTTCCTCTCTCTCGCTCCCCTTCTCTCATTCTCTCTCCCTCCCTCTTTCTACTTCTCTTTCCCCCTCTTTATCTCTCTCCCTTTCCTTCAACTTCTTCCTCTCACTCTGTCTCTTTCTCTCATTTGCTTTTACATCTCTCTCTTTCTCTCTCTCCCTCTTTCTATTTCCCTCCCTCTCTTTACCTCTCCTCTCTCTCTCTCTCTCTCTCTTTGTTTCTCTTTCTACTCTCCCTCATCTCTCTTTATCTCTCTCTCTTTCTACTTCTCTCTCCCTTTCTTTCCCTTTCTACATCCCTCTCACTCTCTACATCACTCTCTCCCTCTCTCTCCCTCTCTACTCTCTCTCTCTCTCTCTCTCTCTCTCTCTCCCTTTCCACTTCTCTCTCTCTCTCTCTCTCTCTCTCTCTCTCTTTCTTTTTACTTCATTCTCTTTCCCACTCTCACTCTCTCCCTCTCTCTCACTCTTTCTTTCTCTCTCTTCTTACATCACCTTCTTTTGCTGGCTCACTCTCATTCTCTCTCGCACTTATCTCTCTCTCTCTCTCTTATCTCTCTCTCCCTCACCCTCTGTCTCTCTCTTCTTCTTTCTCTATTTTTCTATCTCTTTTGACTTCTCTCTCTATCTCTCTCTCCATCTCTCTCTCTTTATCTCTCTCACTCTTCTGCTCTCTTTTTACTCTCTCTCTCTCTATCTCTCATTCTCTCTCCCTCTCTCTCTCTTGTAATATGTCTTTCCCTCTCTCTCTTTCTACATCTCTCTCTCTACTTCTCTCTTTCCGTCTACATCTCTCTCTCTCACTCTCCCAACTTCTCTCTCTCTTTCTACTTCTCTCTTACTCTCTCTACTTCTCTATCTTCTTTCTCTCTCCCTTTTTACTTTTCTCTTCCTCCCTCTCTACTTCTCTCTCTTCTTTCTCTCCCTTTCTCTTTTCTATCTATACATCCCTCTCCCTCTCTTTTCCCTTTCTCCAACTCTCTCTCTTCTCATTCCCTCTCTATCTCCTCTCTCTAAAACTCTCTATTTACTTGTCTCTCTCTCTCCCTCTCTCTCTCGCTCTTTCAACTTCTTCTCTCTCTCACTCTCTCTAGTTCTCTCTCTCTCGCTCTCACTTTTTCTACTTCTCTCTCTATTTCTCTCTCTTTCTACTTCTCTCCCACTATATTCTTCTCTCACATCTCTCTCTACTTCACTCTCCTTCTCTCTCTTTCTCTTTCTCTCCCTTTCTCTCTCTAGTTCTCTCTCTACTTCTTTCTCTCATCCCCTTCTTCTCTCTCTATACTTCTCTCTCTGCTTCTCACTCTCTCTCTACTTGTCTCTTTCTCTCTTTACATTCCTCTCCCTACATTGGTCACACCCCAATTCCACACTATTCAGAATGGTGTGATGAACCGCAAATAAACCAACGGTTCAACCCGGATCTCAAATAGGATGTGTCCGTTTGCTTAAACCATACACATCAACAACCATAATTAGGGTAAATAAACAATAGCGGAAGTCTTATATATTAAGGGAACTGAGAGTCTAACTGTGATAGAGTAAATAAATTATCCAATTATCTCCACAAGGACTAAGACATAAATTAAAATAATTAAATCAATTACATTGTCTGTATAATTTAAACCAAATCTAATCGAAAACACAAGAGTTGCAGTCGCATGATGAATCATGCGACTCCATCATAACTTCAGCTTACATCGCCGCCGCATGTCCATACATCGTAGCATTTACATAATCTTCTACTGTGCCACCAGCATCATCAACTAAAAATATTCGACGCCGAAAGGGTGAGCACACATCACGGCTCAGTGAGCAAACAAAACAGTGCAACAAACATATGCATGCATTCAATTCATATCTTTGGTCTGGTTCATAAGTTTACAATGTACAATAGAAAGGATTGGTGGCCGTCGCACCTCTATACACAGGGTGTGTAAGCCAGTTTGGGTGATTGTGGACCGTCTGACTAAAACAGCCCGCCTTATACCTATACGACCTCAGTATACACTGGAAAGGTTAGCAAAGCTGTATGTGGATAATATTGTTCGGTTACACGGTGTACCAGAAAGCATTGTGTCCGATAGAGATCCACGATTTACTTCTAAATTTTGGGAAGGACTGCAAAAGGCTATGGGAACAACGCTAAAGTTTAGTATTGCATTCCACCCACAGACAGACGGACAGTCAGAGCGTACAATTCAGATTCTAGAAGATATGCTACGAGCATGTGTAATTGATTTCAAGGGATCATGGGATGAAAAGTTACCATTGATCGAGTTCGCGTACAATAACAGCTATCAGGCTACTATACAGATGTCACCTTATGAAGCACTGTATGGCAGGAAGTGTCGAACTCCCTTGTTTTGGAGTGAAGTTGGAGAACGTAGTATTGTTGGACCGGAATTTGTTGAAGAGACTTGTCGAGTGGTCGACATAATCAAGGAAAGGGTGAGAACAGCTCTGAACCGTCAGAAGCAATATTTAGACACTCGACGAAGAGATCTAGAGTTCGCCGTAGGTGATAAAGTATTTTTGAAAGTATCGCCTATGCGAGGATTGAAGAGGTTCGGACAGAAAGGGAAGCTAAGTCCAAGATATGTCGGGCCGTATGAAATTCTAGCTAAGCGTGGAAAAGTGGCTTATCAGTTAGCACTACCACCATCTATGTCAAGTGTGCATGACGTATTTCACATTTCCCTATTGAAGAAGTATGTCAAAGACCCAACGCATGTCTTGACAGTGGATTTTCCAGAATTGACTGATGATTTGACGTTTGAAGTAACACCAATAGAAATCACCAGCCGAAAGGTTCAACGTCTATGCAACCGAGATATCTACTATGTTAAGGTCACATGGAAAAGTAGAGACATGGAAGAAATTACATGGGAAGAAGAAAATGCTATGAGAAAGCAATACCCTTACTTATTTGATTCTGAAGGTACGTACAATTTCGAGGACGAAATTTTTATAAGTTGGGGGAGTTGTAAGACCCGTGTCAATCTAACCCGGTCTTACCACCTTGAACCAGGTTCACCCATCATGGTCGAGTCAAATGGACCAAGGGCGTGAAGGAGATCGAGATCCCAGGTATCAAATCGACCCAAAAACACTTAAAATAGGGGAAGGGTCGCACACCCAGCTAAGCAGGGTCGGACCTCCCAAAATAGAAAGTCAGACCCTCAGTTTTGGAGGGAGGGTCGGACAGTTTAAGACCCTAGGGTCGACGGGATCATCGACCCTCCCATCGACCCTCGGTTCTGCCGAATATAGAAATTAGGAAATTTCTATATTTTTCGATTGGGATTCTTTCCAAATCTTAATGGGACTTATTTAGGATGTTCCTAGTCTATTTAAAGGACGTCCCTAAGCCACTTTCACTCCTTTCACAACCCTAATTGAATTGAGAGGAAGAGAGGAGAAGGAAAAGAGGAAGAAGAGAGGCAAGGAAGAGAACCTAGCAAAAAGGAGAAGAGTTGCAGAGAAAGATTAATCTTCTCAGGTATGGATACTAATTCCATGAGTTTCTCCAGACCTTAGGATAGTTATTGGAGAGAGAGTGATCTCGGAGAAACCCAAACCATCCATCCATGGTTAGGTTTTCATGGAAAACCATAGGTGGATGCATGAAAACTATTTAGATGGATTATACATGGTTTCAGACCATGGAATGGATGTAGAATGGAATGTCGGAGCAAGCCATAGGACCCCAAACACGAAGAATGGATTAAAAAGTGGAAATTGGACCAAAGTGCACCAAGGGTCGCACCGAGGGTCGATGACCATCCGACCCTAGGTGTTTTTGACCATCGACCCTCAGCATTCGGGAAGTCCAGAAGGAGGGGAGGGTCGATAGACCCATCGACCCTAGCATCGACCCTAGCATCGACCCTCAGTTAACAGAATGGTTTTTAAATTCAGAATTAATTCTAATTAATTCTATCGACTTTGTTAGGTTTGCTAGCAATATAATAACATTATAACGGTGATTCTAAAGCTTGGAAAAGTATCTATTAGCAAGCTAAGGTGAGGAACCTTAACCCCAAACTAAATTGGTTAATAATAAACTAGTTTTCTATTTCTTGAGTCCTATGCCATGCTTGATTCTATGCGAATATGTTGTAATGTGCATACAGCATGCCATCCAATATTTCTATTACTTGTTCATGCATATTTATTTTATTATTTATAACATGATGATGATGATGATGATAGGAATAGGCATGTGCTTGTATGTGTGTGGTTGATGTGCTTGATGCGAGAGAGTATCAGGGGAGGTGTGATGAGGACGTCAATAAACGTAACCTTTGGCGGGTCTCAGCACTTTAGCTCTATCTCTAACTCAAGTCTTGTGCATTGGCATCGTCGTATCGCCATTACTTTAGCAGAACTATTATGTCGTAGAGTATCAGGGGAGGTGGTCTCGGTCCTTGTAGTCTCTGACTCTACCGGGGGGCCTTAGCTCTATCTCTATGGACATTCCGAGGGATCTTTGGGGTGAGGCCTTGGATACACTGTTTGGCATTAGGATTGGTTAGTTGCGAGCCCAGTTTGCAGCCCTCGCCAACAGGGGCTTACGTGTTGGTATGGCACTATATAGCAATAAACGTAACCTTTGTTATATAATGTTCATGGTTGGGTGCATGTGAGTTGACGATAAACGTGATCTTCGGGTAACGTCACACACTCGTGTATAGAGGCGGAGTCAATAAACGTGACCTTTGGCTACCTCAACCTTTCTATAGCATACTGCAAACTTTAAAACCGGACCAAAGATATAAATTGACTTTTTGCATGCATATGTATTGTTGCATTGTTTTGGCTACTCACTGAGCCGTGATGTGTGCTCACCCCTCGACGTCGAATATTTTTAGTTGATGATGCAGGTTATACCGTTGAAGACTATATGAATGCGTCTGCGTATGGAAACGTGGCAGCTATGGAAGCTGGAGCTGAAGATGATACACACGACTCCTCTTGCGAGTGCCACTCGTGTGTATTTGATTAGATATTTTATAGGTTTCTTTTATTGCATTTAATAAAGACTTGTATTTGATATTTAAATATTTATGTCTCAGTTGGAAACAGAATAATTTGCTATTAAATTATTGATATCATCTTAGTTCTCAGTTCATTTATTTATAAGATTTCCGCTATTGTGTATTTACTCTGATTATGATTGTGGATGCGTGTAAGTTTGGATAACGCGGGGATAGCCTATTTGAGATCCTGGTTGAACCGTTGGTTATTTAGCGGTTCATCACACCATTCTGAATAGTGCGGAATTGGGGTGTGACACTGATGCCCTACGACGTAATAGTTCTGCTAAGGTAATGGTGATACGACGATGTTAGTTGATAAGACTTGAGTAGAGATAGAGCTAAAGTGCTTAAGACCGCACCGCATCACACTTCCCCTGATGCCCAACTCGTATCAAGCACACTAACCACACACAAACATTCACATGCCTATTCCTAGCAGCATCATCATCATGTTATAATAAACGAGATTAAATATGCATGAACAATAATAACAGGAATAGTGGATGACATGTGATAGGCACATTACAATCATACAAGCATAGAATCATTCATAGTATTGGACTCAATAAATAAAAATAGTTTATTATTAGCCAATTAGTTTAGGTCTTGTTCCCTCACCTTCGATTGCTAGTAGATCCTCGTTCAAGCTTTATAATTCACATTTAAATCACTAGAAAGGCCTAACAAGTCGATAGATTTTAATTAGAATTAATTTCAATCAATTTAGACTAACTGAAATCGTAGGATCGCAGGTAGGGTACCACCTAGGGTAGCAGTTTTCTGCGACCCTAGGGTGTAGGGTCGGACGTGGGGTCGGATACCATTCAACCCTACGTGCGACCACACCCTCCCTGGAACTTCCCGAGGGCATTTGGTCGATCCTGTGGTCTTGTAGGGTCGGATATCATTCGACCCTACGTGCGACCACACGTAGTCTGAGTCGACCTTTCATTCTAAAGTCCATTCTTTCATGTTTGGATCCTTTAGCTTACTTTCATGGTCCATTCTACGATTGTTCTATGGCTCAAAACTCCAAGTTATACACTATTCGTTGTCCCTAACAATTTCCTCCATGGAATCTTTGGGAACTTGTCCATTGATGGATGATTTGGGTTTTTCCTATTCCTATGTTCTTCATAACTATTCTAGGATCTCTTATTCAGGTAGGGAATTAGGTTCATACCTTTATTCAAAGGTTTCTCTGAACTTCCTCCTCTTCCTTAGTCTTTTCTTCAAGTTCCTTATATTATTCTCTTCCTTCTCTTTCTCTTTCTCTCACTTTCAATTAGGGTTGTAAAGGAGTGAAAGAGGCTAAGGGACAACCTATTTATTGAGAAAAACCCTCCATAATAAGTCCCAATGAGTTTAGGAAAGATCCCCTTAGAATTAAGAAAGTTTCCTAATTTTAGATTTCTGTCTGTCATCGTAGGGTCGGACGTTGGGTCGCAGGATCCGTCGACCCTACACCTTCTTAGTTATCCGACCCTACGACTAAAAAGTCATGGGTTGGACTTCTGTTGAGGTGGGGTTGACGCTACCTGTTTAGGCATCCGACCCTACCCTCACATTTACTCTTTTTGAATAAGACTCATACCTGGTCTTGTGATTTATTCACGCACTTGGTCCACTTGGCTCGACCATGATAGGTAGACCTGGTAAAAGGTGGTAAGACCGGTTAGTTCGATACGGGTCTTAAGACTTTTCTCACTCCCTAACACTCACACTCTCTCTCTCTCCCCATCTCTCTCTCTCACTCTATCAACTTATCTCTCTCTTTCTACTTCTCTCTTCCTCTCTCTACTTCTCTCTTCTTTCTATCTCCCTTTCTACTTTTCTCTTCCTCCCTCTCTACTTCTCTCTCTTCCTTCTCTCTCTCTTTCTCTTTTCTCCCTATACTTCCCTCTCCCTCTCTTTTCTCTTTCTCCAATTCTCTCTCTTAACATTCTCTCTCTATCTCTCTTTCTCTCTACAACTCTCTCTATCTACTTTTCTCTCTCTCCCTCTCTCTCTCTCTCTCGCTCTTTCAACTTCTTTTCTCTCTCACTCTCTCTACTTCTCTCTCTCTCACTCTCACTTTTTCTACTTCTCTCTCTATTTCTCTATCTTTCTACTTCTCTCCCACTATCTTATTCTCTCACATCTCTCTCTACTTCACTCTCCTTCTCTCTCTTTCTCTTTCTCTCCCTCTCTCTTTCTACTTCTCCCCTTCTCTCTCTACTTCTCTCTCTACTTTACTCTCTCATCTCCTTCTTTTCTCTCTCTACATCTCTCTCTACTTCTCACTCTTAGTCACTCTCTCTCTACTTTTCTCTTTCTCTCTTTACATTCCTCTCCCTACTTTTCTCACTCCCTAACACTCACCCTCTCTCTCTCTACTTCTCTTACCCTCTCTCTATCTCTCACTCTCGTTCTCACTCTATCTTTTTACTTATCTATCTTTCTCCTTCTCTTTCTCTTTCTCCCCCTCTACTTTACTTTCTCTCTCTCTCTCTCTTTCTACTCTCTCTCTTCTGTCCCTCTCTCTCACTTTACTTCTCTTTCTTTCACTCTTTCTTTCTCTTGCTCTCTCTCTCTCTTTCTACTCTCTCTCTCTCTCTCACTCTCTCTCCACACTTTTTACTCTCTCTACATCTCTTTCTATCTCACTCTCTCTACTACTCTTTCTCTCTCTATTTCTCTTTCTACTTCTCCTTCTACTTCTCTCAATCTCTACTTCTCTCTTTCTTTCTACTTCAGTCTCTCTCTTTCAACTTCTCTTTCACTCTCCCTTAACTTCTCGCTTTCTCTCTCTCCCTCTCACTCTCTCTCCGTTGCTCTCTTTTTCTATTCTTTATCTTCTCTCACTCTCACTCTACATCTGTCCCTCTCTCTCACTCTCTTATCTCTTTACTTCTGTCTCTCTCTCTCGCTCTCTTTCTACTTCTCTCTCTCTACTTTTCTCTCTCTCATTCTCCCTCTCTCTACTTTTCTCTCTCTCTCCCTCTCTCTCATTCCCACTCTCCTCTTTCTGTCTCTCTATTTTCTCCCTCTTCCTCACACTCTCTCTCCCTTTATCCTCTTCTGTTACTCTCTCTCTCTCTCTCTCTCTCTCTCTCTCTCTCTCTCTCTCTCTCTCTTTCTCTCCCTTTTCTTTTCACTCTCTCTCTCTCTCTTTCTCTCCCTTTTGACTTCACTCTCTCTCTCCCTCCCTGTCTTTTACTTCTCTATCTCTCTTTTTTCTCTTTCTACTCTCTCTCTCTCTCTTCTATCTCTCTTTTAGTCTCTCTCGCTCTCTCTACTTCTCTCACTCTCTCTCACTCCCACTCTTTCTACTTCTATCCCTATTTCTCTCTCTTTCTACTTCTCTCCCTCTCTCTTCTTCTCACACATACTCTTTCTCTCTACTTTTCTCTCTCTTCCTCTTGCTCACTCTCCCTCTGTCATCTTCTCTCACTCTCTCTCTCTTTTACTTCTCTCGCTCTTTTCTCTTTCTTTTTACTCTCTCTCTCTTCTATCTCTCTTTTAGTCTCTCAGTCTCTCTCTTTCTTTCCGCTCTCACTACTTCTCTCTCTTTTCACTCACTATCTCTCTACTATCTTTGTACTCCTCTCTCTTTCTACTTCTCTCTTTCTCTCTCTCTCTCTCCCCTTCTCTCACTCTCTACTTCTTTTACTCCCTCCCTTTCTCTCTCTTTCTTTACTCTCTCTCTCTCTACATCTCTCTCTCTCTCTTTTCTCTCTCTCAATACTTTTCTCTTTCTCTCTCTCTCTCTTTTTCTCCCTTTTCTCCCTCAATCTCTCCCTCTTTTTCACTCTCTTCTTTCTCTATCTCTCCCTCTTCTCCCTCTCTCTCAACTTTTCTCTCTCCTATACTTTCTCTTTCTCTACTTTTTACTCTTTCTCTTTCTCTCTCTCTCCTTCTATCTCTCTCTATCTTTTTTCTACTTCTCTGTCTATTTTACATTCTTTCTTCTTCTCTCTCTCCTTATACTTTCCTCTCTACCCCACTTTCTCTCTCTGTCTCCCTCTCTGTATCTCTCTCCCTTTCCCTCCCTCTCTCTCTACTTCTCTCTCTCTCTCTCTCTCTCTCTCTCTCTCTCTCTCTCCCTCTTTCATTCTCCCTCTCTTTGTCTCTCCATCTCCCTCTCTCTCTTACTCTCTCTCTGATCTTTTTCTATTAATTTCTCTCTCCCACTCTTTCTACTTCTTCTCTCTCTCTCTCTTTATCTTCTCTCTCTCTCTACTTTGCTCTTTTTAATTCCATCTTTCTTTCTACTTCTCTCTCTCTCTCTGTCTTTCTTCTTTCACTCTCTCTCTTTCCCTCTCTATCTCTCTCTACCTCCCTCTCTTTACTCTACCTCTACTTCTATCTCTCTCTCCCTCTCTGTATTCTTCTCTTTCATACTTTCTCTCTCACTTACTCTCTTTCTCGCTTTTTCTCTCCTTGTATTCTTCTCTCTTTCTTTCTCTCTCTCTTACTCCATACGTCTCTCTCTCTCCATCTTTCTCATCCCTCTATTTCTACTCACTCTCTCTCTCTCTCTCACTCTCCCTCTCTCTCTCCCTTTCTCTCTACTTTTGTTTCTACTTCTCTCTCCCTCTTCACTTCTCTCTTTCCATTTACTTCTCTCTCTCACTCTCTTTCTACTTCCCTCTCTCTTTCCACTTCTCTCTTTCTCTCTCTTCCTCTATCTCTTCTTCTACCTCACTCGCTCCGTCTTTCCCATTCTCCCTCCCTCTCTCTTTCCATCTACTCTTTTTCTTCTCTCTCTATATACTTCTCTCTCACTCTCTTTCTTTTTCTCCATAGTCTCTCTCTCACTTCTTTCTCTCTTTCTACCTCTCTCTCTACTTCTCCCTCTATCTACATCTCTCTCTCTCTTTCAACTTCTTTCTCCCTCTCTCACTCTTTTTCTTTATCTATCTCAAATTATCTCGCTCTCTCTCTTTCTACTTTTCTCTCTCTTTCTCTCTCTCAACTTTTCCCCCTTTCTATTCCTCTCTCATATACTCTCTCTCTCAACTTCCCTGTCTTTCTCTCTCTATCTATCTTTCTACTTCTCCCACTCTCCCTCTACTTTTCTCTCTCTCTCTCTATCTCTTTCTACTCTCTCCACTCTCTTTACTCTCTCTCTATCTCTCAGTCTCTCTCTTTACTTCTCTCCCTCACTCTCTACTTCTCTCTCTACTTTTCTCTATCTCTAACACTCTCCCTCTCTCTCCTCTTGTCTTTCCCTCTCTCTCTCAACTTCTCTTATCCTCCCTTTCTCTGTCGATCTCTCTCTCTCTCATTCTTTTTACTTCTCTATCTCTCTTTCTCTATCTCTATCTCTCTCCCTTTTTCTCTCAATCTCTTATTTCTCTCTCTCTCTCTCTCTCTCTTCTCTCTCTTCTCTCTCTCTCTCTTTTTACTCTCTCTCTTCTTTCACTCTTTCACTCTCATTCTCAGTCTACATCTCTCTCTCTTTTTCTTTCTTTCTCTCTCACTCTCTCTCTTTCTCTCTCTTTTTACTCTCTCTCTCTACTTCTCTTTCTATCTCTCTCTACTTCTCCTTCTCTCTCTACCTCTCTCTCTACTTCTCTCTTTCTTTCTACTTCTCTCTCTCTTTCCACTTTTCTTTCTCTCTCCTTTAACTTCTCACTTTCTCTCTCTCCCCCTCTCTCAATTTCTACTCTTTTACTTCTCTTGCTGTCTCTCTACTTCTCTCCCTCACCCTTTCAATTTCTCTATCACTCTGTCTCTCTTTCTCTCTCAACTTCTCTTTCTATCTCTCTCCTTCTACTCTCTCTCTCTCTACTTCTCTCTTTCTCCCTCTTCCTCACTCTCTCTGTGTCTTCTACTTCTCTCCCTCTCTCTCTTTCACTCTCTTTCTTTCCACTCCTTTCTCTCTCTCACTCTCAACTTCTCCCTCTGTCTCTCCTCTCTCTTCTCTTTCTCTCTCTCTCTCTCTTTGTCTCTCTCTCTCTCCCCACTTAACTCCCCCTTTCTCTCTCTCACTCTCTCTCTCTCTCTCTCTCTGTCTTTCTTTCCACTTCTCTCTCTCACTCTCTCTCACTCTCCCTTTCTATCTAATTCTCTCTCTTTCTCTCTCTCACTCTCTCCCTCTCTGCCTCGCTCTCACTCTCCCTTCAAACATCTCCCACATTCTCACACTCACTATCAATATTTCTCTCTCTTTCTACTTTTCTCCCTCTTTACTTCTCTCTCTATCTACTTCTCTCTCACTTTTTACTTTTTTCTCTCTCTACATCTCTCTCTCACTCTCTCTTTCTCTAATTCTCTCGCTCTCTCTCTTTTTACTTTTCTCTTTATTTCTCTCTTTCTACTTCTCTCCCCTCTATCTTCTTCTCTCACATACTCTCTCTCCCTCAACTTCTCTCACTTTCTCTCTCTATCTCGCTCTGTCTCTTTTTACTTTTGTCGTTCTCTCCGTACTTTTCTCTATTTCTATCTCTTTTTACTCTCTCTCTTCTCTCTACACTCTCTCTCTCTCTCTTTCTTTACTTCACTCCCTCACTCTCCACTTTTCTCTCTCTCTAACACTCTACCACTATCCCTCTCTTTCCTATCTCCTTCCCTCCCTTTCTCTGTCTATCTCTTTCTCTCTCTCTCTCTTTCTTTCCACTTCTCCCTCTCACTCTATCTCCCTCACTCTTTCTTTCTACTTCTCTCTCTTTCCCTCTCTCACTCTCTCCCTCTCTCTCAATCTTTCTTTCTCTCTCTTCTGACATCACCCTCTTTGGCTCACTAACTGTCATTCTCTCTCTTCTTTCTCTCTCTCTCTTCCACCTCTCTCCCTCACCCTCTGTCTCTCTCTTCTTCTCTCTCTATTTTTCTATCTCTTTTGACTTCTCTCTCTCTATCTCTCTCTCCATCTCTCTCTCTCTTTATCTCTCTCTCCGTCTTCCATCTCTCTTTCTACTCTTCTCTCTCTCTTTGTCTCTCTCTATCTCCCACCAATTTTCTCCCCCTTTCCTTCTCTCTCTCTCACTCTCTCTCTGTCTCTCTCTCTCTCTGTCTTTCTTTCCACTTCTCCCTCTCACTCTCTCTAACTCTCCCTTTCTGTCTAATTCTCTCTCTTTCTCTCTCTCACTCTTCTCTCTCTCCCACTCTCTCACTCTCCCTTCAAACATCTCCCTCTTTCTCTCACTCACTATCATTCTCTCTCTCATTCTACTTCTCTCCCTCTCTACTTCTCTCTCTATCTACTTCTCTCTCTCTCTCCCTTTCTACATCTTTCTCTCTCTCTACGTCTCTCTCTCTCACTCTCTCTTTCTTTAATTCTCTCACTCTCTCTTTTTACTTTTCTCTTTATTTCTCTCTTTTTACTTCTCTCCCCTCTGTTCTTCTCTCACATACTCTCTCTCTCTCTCAACTTCTCTCAATTTCTCCCTCTATCTCGCTCTATCTCTTTCTACTTCTCTCGTTCTCTCCCTAATTTTCTCTCTCTATCTCTTTTTACTCTCTCTCTTCTCCCTCAACCCTCTCTTTCTCTTTACTTCTCTCCCTCACTCTCTACTTTTCTCTCTCTACATTTTTCTCTCTCTAACAATCTACCTCTCTCCCTCTCTTTCCTCTTCTCCTTCCCTCTCTCACGGAACTTCTCTTTCCCTCCCTTTCTCTGTCTATCTCTTTCTCTCTCTCCCTTTCTTTCCGCTTCTCTCTCTCACTCTATCTCTCTCTCTCTCTCTTTCTTTCTACTTCTCTCTCTTTCCCTCTCTCACTCTCTCCCTCACTCTCACTCTCACTCTTTCTTTCTGTCTCTTCTTACATCACCCTCTTTGGCTCACTCACTCTCATTATCTCTCTTCTTTCTCTCTCTCTCTCCCTCACCCTCGATCTCTCTCTTCTTCTCTCTCTATTTTTCTATCTCTTTTGACTTCCCTCTCTCTAACTCTCTCTCCATCTCTCTCTCTTTATCTCTCTCTGTCTTCCATCTCTCTTTCTACTCTCTCTCTCTATCTTTCTCTCTCCCTCTCGCTCTCTCTTCTACTATGTCTTTCCCTTTCTCTCTCTCTCTTTCTACTTCTCTTTCTCTACTTCTATCTTTTCGTCTACATCTATCTCTCACTCTCTCAACATCTCTCTCTCTTTCTACTTCTCTCTTCCTCTCTCTCTACTTCTCTCTCTCATTTCTCTCTCCCTTTCTACTTCTCTCTTCCTCCCTCTCTACTTCTCTCTCTTCTTCCTCTCTCTCATTCTCTTCTCTCTCTATACTTCCCTCTCCCTCTCTCTCTCTTTCTCTCACTCTCACTCTTCCCACTCTCTCTCTCTCTCTTTACAACTCTCTCTATCTACTTCTCTCTCTCTCTCCCTTTCTCTCTCTCGCTCATTCAACTTCTTCTCTCTCTCACTCTCTCTACTTCTCTCTCTCTCTCTCGCCCTCACTTTTTACACTTCTCTCCCTATTTCTCTCTCTTCCTACTTCTCTCCCTCTCTCTTCTTCTCTTACATCTCTTTCTCTCTCTACATCACTCTCCTACTCTCTCTTTCTCTTTCTCTCCATCTCCCATTCTACTTCTCCCTCTCTCTCTACTTCTCTCTCTCATCTCCTGCTTCTCTCTCTCTACTTCTCCCTCTGCTTTTGACTCTTACTCACTCTATCTCTACTTCTCTCTTTCTCTTTTTACTTTCCTCTCCCTACATTTCTCACCCCCTAACCCACACCCTCTCTCTCTCTACTTTTCTTTCCCTCTCTCCCTATCTCTCACTCTCGTTCTTACTCTATCTTTTTACTTCTCTATCTTTCTCCTTCTCTCTCTCTTTCTCCCCCTCTACATCTCTTTCTCTCTCTCTTTCTACTCTCTCTCTTCTATCCCTCTCTCTCACTCTACTTCTCTTTCTTTCACTCTTTCTCTCTCTTACTCTCTCTCTCTCTCTTCTCTCTCTTTATACTCTCTCTCTCTCACTCTCTCTCCTCTCTTTTTACTCTCTCCACTTCTCTTTCTCTCTCACTCTCTCTACTACTCTCTCTCTATTTTTCTATTTCTACATCTCCTTCTACTTCTCTCAATCTCTACTTATCTCTTTCTTTCAACTTCTCTTTCTCTCTCCCTTTCAACTTCTCGCTTTCTCTCTCTCCCTCTCTCTCTCTCTCTCCGTTGCTCTCTTTTTATATTCTTTATCTTCTCTCGCTTTCACTCTACTTTTGTCCCTCTCTCTCTGTCTCTGTCTCTCACTCTCTCTCTTTTTCTCTTTACTTCGATCTCTCTCACTCTCTCTCTACTTCTCTCTCTTTTTTCTCTCTCTCTCACTCTCCTCTCTCTATTTTCTCTCTCTCTCTCTCTTCCTCACTTATCTCTCTCCCTCTCTCTCATTCCCTCTCTCCTTTTTCTTTCTATCTCTTTTCTCCCTCTTCCTCTCGCTCTCTCTCTCCCTCTGTCTTCTTCTCTCACTCTCTCTCTCTCTTTCTCTCTCTTCTGACTTTATTCTCTCTGAGCCCTCTCTGTCTTTTACTTCTCTCTCTCTCTTATCTCTCTTTCTACTATCTCTCTCTCTTCTGTCTCTCTTTTAGTCTCTCTCGCTCTCTCTACTTCTCTCTCTCTCACTCTCACTCTTTCTACTACTCTCTATATCTCTCTCTCTACTTTTCTCTCTCTCTTCGCTCTCTCTCTCTCTGTCTTCTTCTCTTACTCACTCTCTCTCTTTTACTTCTCTCGCTCTTTTCTCTTTCTTTCTACTTCTCTCTCTCTCGCTCTTCTATCTCTCTTTTAGTCTCTCTGTCTCTCTCTTTTTTTTTCTGGTCTCTCTCTACTTCTCTCTCTTTCTACTCACTATCTCTCTACTCTCTCTGTACTTCTCTTTCTTTGTACTTCTCTTTTTCTATCTCTCCCCTTCTCTCACTCTCTACTTCTCTCTCTCCCACCCTTTCTCTCCCTTTCATTACTCTCTCTATCTCTTTTCTCTCTCAATACTTTTGTCTCTCTTTTTCTCTCACACTTTCTCCCCCTCTACTTCCCTTTCTCTCTCTCTTTCTACTCTCTCTCTCTTCTATCCCTCTCTCTCACTCTACTTCTCTCTCTTTCACTCTTTCTCTCTCTTCTCTCTCTCTCATCTCTCTCTTTCTACTCTCTCTTTCACACTCCCTCTCCTCTCTTTTTACTCACTCTACTTCTCTTTCTCTTTCACTCCCTCTACTACTTTTCTCCCTCTATTTCTCTTTCTACTTCTCCTTTTACTTCTCTCAATCTCTACTTTTCTCTTTCTTTCTACTTCACTCTCTCTCTCTCTCTCTCTCTCTTTTCTCTCTTTTTACTCTTCTCTCTCTCTCTACTTCTCTCGGTACTTCTCAATCCTACTTACACTCTCTCTCTCTTTCTTCACATTCCTCTCTCTAATTTTATCACTCTCTAACACTCTCCCTCTCTCTCTCTACTTTTCTTTCCCTCTCTACTTCTCTCCCTGTCTCTCTCTCTCCCCACCTATCTACCCCTCTCTCACTCTCTCTCTCTCTCTGTCTTTCTTTCCACTTTTCTCTCTCACTCTCTCCCACTCTCCCTTTCTATCTACTTCTCTCTCTTTCTCTCTCTCACTCTCTCCCTCTCTCCCTCTATCTCACTCTCCCTTCAAGCATCTCCCTCTTTCTCTCACTCGCTATCATTCTCTCTCTCTTTCTACTTCTCTCCCTCTCAACTTCTCTCTCTGTCTCTCCTCTCTCTTCTCTTTCTCTCTCTCTCTCTACTTATCTCGCCCATTCTCTCTCCCTCCTCTCTCTCTCTCTCTCTCTGTCTTTCTTTCCACTTCTCTCTCTCACTCTCTCTAACTCTTCCTTTCTACCTAATTCTCTCTCTTTCTCTCTCTCACTCTCTCACTCTCCCTCCCTCTCACTCTCCCTTCAAACATCTCCCTCTTTCTCTAACTCACTATCATTCTCTCTCTCACTCTCTACTTCTATCCCTCTCTACTTCTCTCTCTATCTACTGCTCTCTCTTTCTTTCATCATCTTTCTCTCTCTCTACATCTCTCTCTCAGTCTCCCTTTCTCTAATTATCTTGCTCTCTCTCTTTTTACTTTTCTCATTGGTTCTCTCATTCTACTTCTCTGCCCTCTCTCCGCTTCTCTCACGTACTCTCTCTCTCTCTCTCTCTCAACTTCTCGCACTTTCTCTCTCAATCTCGCTCTGTCTCTTTCTACTTCTCTCATTCTCTCACTACTTTTCTCTCTATCACTTTTTACCCTCTCTCTTCTCTCTCTACTCTCTCTCTTTCTCTCTCTCTCTTTACTTTTCTCCCCACTCTCTACTTCTCTCTCTACTTTTCTCTCTCTCTAACACTCTACCACTCTTCCTCTCTCTCTCTCTCTCTTTACTTTTCTCCCCCACTCTCTACTTTTCTCTCTCTACTTTTCTTTCTCTCTAACACTCTACCACTCTCCCTCTCTTTCCTCTTCTCCTTCCCACTCTCTCTCAACTTCTCTTTTCCTCCCTTTCTCTGTCTATCTCTTTTTCTCTCTCTCTCTCTCTTTCTTTCAACTTCTCTATCTCTCTCTTTTTATCCCTCTCTCTTTCTCTCTCTTTCTCTACTTTCCCTCTGTCCCTCTCCCTCCCTCTATTTCTCTTTCTCTCACTCTCTCTATTTTTTTACTCTCTCTCTCTTCTTTTACTCTTTCTCTCTCTTTCTCTATCTACCTCTCTCTCTCACTTTTTCTTTCTTTCTCTCTCACTCTCTCACTCTCTCCCTATCTCTCTCTTCTTACAATCTCTCTACTTCTTTAACTCTCTTTTCTCTTTCTATCTCTCTCTACTTCTCCTTCTCTCTCTACTTCTCTCTTTCTTTCTACGTCTCTCTCTCCCTTTCAACTTCTCTCTCTCTTTCTACTTCTCCCTTTCCCACTCTCTCCCTCGCTCCCTCTCCCCCTCTGTCTCTCTTTTTACTCTTCTTCTCTCGCTATCTCTCTACTTCTCTCTTCCTCTCTCTCTCCCCCTCCCTTTCTCCCCCTCTGTCTCTCTTTCTACTCTTCTCTTCTCGCTATCTCTCTACTTCTCTCCCTCACCCTTTTTCTTTCTCTCTCTCTCTCTCTCTCTCTCTCTCTTTTTACTTTGGTCTCTCAATCTCTCTCCTTCTACTTCTCTCTTTCTCTATCTTCCTTACACTCTCTCTGTCTTCTACATCTCTCCCTTTCTCTTTCTCTCCCTCTTTCTTTCCACTTCTTTCTCTCTCTCATTCTCGACTTCTCTCTCTGTCTCTATCTACTCTCTCTCCTCTTTCTTCTCTTTCTCTCTCTCTCCACTTATCTCTCCCATTCTATCTCTCTGTCTCCCTCTCTCTCTCTCTCCACTTATCACCCCTTTCATTTTCTCTCTCTGTCTTTCTTTCCACTTCTTTCTCTTACTCTCTCCCACTCTCTCCTTATCTGTCTAATTCTCTCTCTTTCTCTCTCTCACTCTCCCCGTCTCTCTCACTCTCTCTTTCTCTCCCTTCCAACATCTCCCTCTTTCTCTCACTCATTATCATTCTCTCTCTCTTCTCCCTTACTCTCTTACCTTACCCTCTCTCTCTCTTCTTCTCTCTTTCTCTTTTCTATCTCTTTCAACTTCGCTCACCCACTATCTATCTCCCTGTCTACTTCTCTCTCTCTACTTCTCTCTTTCCTTCTACTTCTCTCTTTTCCTCTCTCTTTCTACTTCTCTCTTTTTCTCTCTCTTCCTCTCTCTACTTCTCTCTCTCCCTCTCCCTTTCTACTATTTCTCTTCTCTCTCTATACTTCCCTCCCCCACTCTTTTCTTTTTCTCTCTCTCTCTTCTCTCTCTCTATCTCTCTCAGTCTTTCAACTTCTTTTTCCCTCTTTACATCTCTCTCTCTCTCACTCTCACTACTTCTCTCTTTCACTCTCTCTCTCGCTCTCTCTCTTTCAACTTTTCTCTCTATTTCTCTCTCTTTCTACTTCGCTCCATCTCTCTTATTCTCTCACATACTCTCTTTCTCTCTCTCTCTACTTCTCTCTATTTCTCTCTGTCTCCCTCACTCTCTTTCTACTTCTTTCATTCTCGCTCTCCCTCTTTCTCCCTCTACTTCCCTCCATATTTCTTTCTACACTCGCTCTCTTCTCCTTCTTCTCTCTCTCAATAATTCTCACTCTTACTCACTCTCTCTTAACTTTTCTTTCTCTCTCGCTCTCTCTACTTCTCTATCTCTCTCTATTTCTCTTTCAACTACTCCTTCTACTTCTCTGCCTCTCTACTTCTCTCTTTCTTTCTACTTCACTCTCTCTCTCTCTTTCAACTTCTCTTTCTCTCTCCCTTTCAACTTCCCTCTTTCTCTCTCTTTCTCTCTCTCCCTCTCTCTCTTTCTCTGTTGCTCTTTTTTCTATTATTTATCTTCTCTTTCTCTCACTCTACTTCTATTCCACTATCTTTCTCTCCCTCTCTCTTTACTTCTCTCTCTCTCGCTCTCCCCCTCTTTCTACTTCCCTCGCTCTCCCTACCTCTCTCTCTTACTCTCCAACTCTCTCTACTTTTCTCTCTCTCTCTTCTCCCTCTCTGTCTCTCTATCACTCTCTTTTACTTCTCTCTCTCTCTCTTCTTTCTGTCTTTAAGTCTCTTTCTGTCTTTCTGCTCTCTCTCTCCTTATCTCTCCTTCTACTCACTATCTATGTACTTCTCTCTCTTTCTACTTCTCTCTTCCTCTCTCTCGCTCCTCTTCCCTCATTCTCTCTCTCTCTCCCTCTTTCTACTTCTCTTTCCCCCTCTTTATCTCTCTCCCTTTCTTTCAACTGCCTCCTCTCACTCTGTCTCTTTCTCTCTCATTCTTTTACTTCTCTCTCTTTCTCTCTCACTCCCTCTTTCTGTTTCCCTCCCTCTCTTTACATCTCTATCTCTTCTTTCTCTCTCACTCTCTCTCTGTTTCTCTTTCTACTCTCCCACTTCTCTCTCTATTCTCTCTCTTTTTACTTCTCTCTCCCTTTCTTTCTCTTTCTGCATCCCTCTCTCTCTCTACATCCTCTCTCCCTCTCTTTCTCTCTCTCTCTACTCTCTCTCTCTCTCTCTCTCTCTCTCTCATTCTACTTCTCTCTCTCATTCTATCTCTCTCTTTCTTCCTACCTCGTTCTCTTTCCCACTCCCACTCTCTCCCTCTCTCTCACTCTTTCTTTCTCTCTCTTCTCACATCACCCTCTTTTGCTTACTCACTCTCATTCTCTCTCTCTCTTGTCTCTCTCTCTCTCTTTTCTATCTCTCCCTCACCCTCTTCTCTCCCTTCTTCTCCCTCTATTTTTCTATCCCTTTTGACTTCTATCTCTCTATCTTTCCATCTTTCTCTCTTTATCTCTCACTCACTCTTCTGCCTCTCTTTTTACTCTCTCTCTCTCTCTCTCTCTCTCTCTCCCTCTCTCTCTCTTGTACTATGTCTTTCCCCCCTCTTTCTCTCTCCCTCTCTCTCTCTACTTCTCTCTTTTCGTCTACATCTCTCTCTGTCTCTCACTCTCTCAACTTCTCTCTCTCTTTCTACTTCTCTCTTCCTCTCTCTACTTCTCTCTCTTCTTTCTCTCTCCCTTTATACTTTTCTCTTCCTCCCTCTCTACTTCTCTCTCTTCTTTCTCTCTCTTTTTCTCTTTTCTTTCTATACTTCCCTCTCCCACTCTTTTCTCTTTCTCCAACTCACTCTCTTCCCACTCTCTCTCTACTCCTCTCTCTGCAATTCTCTCTCTCTCTCTATCTACTTCTCCTCTCCCCCTCTCTCTCGCTCTTTCAACTTCTTCTCTCTCTCACTCTCTCTACTTCTCTCTCTCGCTCTCACTTTTTCTACTTCTCTCTCTATTTCTCTCTCTTTCTACTTCTCTCCCACTATCTTCTTCTGTCACATCTCTCTCTACTTCACTCTCCTTCTCTCTCTTCCTCTTTCTCTTTATCTCTCTTTCTACTTCTCCCTTTCTCTCTATACTTCTCTCTCTCATCTCCTTCTCTCTCTCTACTTCTCTCTCTACTTGTCTCTTTCTCTCTTTACATTCCTCTCACTACATTGGTCACACCCTAATTACGCACTATTCAGAATGGTGTGATGAACCGCAAATAAACCAACGGTTCAACCAGGATCTCAAATAGGCTGTGTCCGTTTGCTTAAACCATACACATCCACAACCATAATCAGAGTAAATAAACAATAGCGGAAGTCTTATATATTAAGTGAGCCCGAGAGTCTAAGCGTGATAGAGTAAATAAATTATCCAATTATCTCCACAAGGACTAAGACAAAAATTAAATTAATTAAATCAATTACATTGTCTGTTTAATTTAAACCGAATCTAATCGAAAACACAAGAGTTGCACTCGCATGATGAATCATTCGACTCCATCATAACCGGCGTCCATCGCCGTCGTATGTCCACACGCCGAGACATTTATATAATCTTCTCTTGTGGTACCTGCATCATCAACTAAAAATATTCGGCGCCGAAAGGGTGACCACACATCGCGGCTCGGTGAGCAAACAAAGCGATTGCAACAAACATATGCATGCATTCAATTCATATCTTTGGTCTGGTTCATAAGTTTGCAATGTACAATGGAAAGGATTGGTGGCCGCCGCACCTCTATACACAGGGTGTGTAAGCCCACCCAATGGATCAAACACCATTGTCATCCACATCCACCCCACCATGGCATAGAGATAGAGCTGAAGTGCTTGGGACCGCACCGCATCACACTTCCCACGATGCTGCGCCCATTCCAACACGTAAGCCCCCATTGGCGAGGGCTTGCAAACCGGGCTCGCAACTAACCAATCCTAATGTCAAACATTGTATCCAAGGCCTCACCCGGCATCCCTCAATCGTCCCTAGATATAGAACTAAGGCCCCCGGCGAGTTAGAACTACATGGTCCGAGACCACCTCCCCGATGCCCTACGACGTAATAGTTCTGCTAAGGTAATGGTGATACGACGATGTTAGTGGATAAGACTTGAGTAGGGATAGAGCTAAAGTGCTTAGGACCGCACCGCATCACATTTCCCCTGATGCCCTACTCGCATCAAGTACACTAACCACACACAAACATTCACTTGTCTATTCCTAGCAGCATCATCATCATGTTATAATAAATGAGATTAAATATGCATGAAAAATAATGACAGGAATAGTGGATGACATGTGATAGGCACATTACAATCATACAAGCATAGAATCATTCATAGTATTGGACTCAATAAATGAAAATAGTTTATTATTAGCCAATTAGTTTAGGTTTTGTTCCCTCACCTTCGATTGCTAGTAGATCCTCGTTCAAGCTTTATAATTCACTTTTAAATCACTAGAAAGGCCTAACAAGTCGATAGATTTTAATTAGAATTAATTCCAATAAATTTAGACTAACTAAAATCTTAGGGTCGTAGGTAGGGTAGCACCTAGGGAAGCAGTTTTTTGCGACCCTACGGTTTAGGGTCGGTTCGTGGGGTCGGATACCATTCAACCCTACGTGCGACCACACCCTCCCTGGAACTTCCAGAGGGCATGTGGTCGATCCTGTGGTCTTGTAGGGTCGGATATTATTCAACCCTACATGTGACTACACGTATTCTGAGTCGACCATTCATTCTAAAGTCCATTATTTCATGTTTTGATCCTTTGGCTTACTTTCATGGTCCATTCTATGATTGTACTATGGCTCAAAACTCCAAGTTATACACTATTCATTGTACCTAACAATTTCCTCCATGGAATCTCTTGAAACTTGTCCATGGATGGATGATTTGGGTTTTTCCTATTCCTATGTTCTTCATAACTATTCTATGATCTCTTATTCTAATAGGGAATTAGGTTCATACTATTAATCAGAGGTTTCTCTGAACTTCCTCCTCTTCCTTAGTCTTTTCTTCAAGTTCCTTCTCTTATTCTCTTCCTTCTCTTTCTCTTTCTCTCACTTTCAATTAGGTTGTAAAGGAGAGAAAAAGGCTAAAGGACGTCCTATTTCTAGAGAAGAACCCTCCATAATAAGTCACAATGAGTTTAGGTAAGATCCCCTTAGAATTAAGAAAGTTTCCTAATTTTTGATTTCTGTCTGTCATCGCAGGGTCGGACGTAGGGTCGCAGGATCCGTCGACCCTACACCTTCTTAGTTATCCGACCCTACGACTAAAAAGTCATGGGTTGGACTTCTGTTGAGGTGGGGTCCACCATACCTATTTAGGCATGCGACCCTACCCTCACATTTAGTGTTTTTGGGTTAGACTCATACCTGGTCTTATGATTTATTCACGCACTTGGTCCACTTGGCTCGACCATGATAGGTATACCTGGTATAAGGTGGTAAGACCGATCAGTTCGATACGGGTCTTACGACTTTTCTCACTCCTTAACACTCACCCTCTCTCTCTCTCTCCATCTCTCTCTCTCACTCTATCAACTTCTCTTTCTCTTTCTACTTCTCTCTTCCTCTCTCTACTTCTCTCTCATCTTTCTATCTCCCTTTCTACTTTTCTCTTCCTCCCTCTCTACTTCTCTCTCTTCTTTCTATCTCTCTTTCTCTTTTCTCCCTACACTTCCCTCTCCCTCTCTTTTCTCTTTCTCCAACTCTCTCTCTTCCCATTCTCTCTCTATCTCTCTTTCTCTCTACAACTTTCTCTATCTGATTTTCTCTCTCTCTCCCTCTCTCTCTCGCTCTTTCAACTTCTTTTCTCTCTCACTCTCTCTACTTCTCTCTCTCTCGCTCTCACTTTTTCTACTTTTCTCTCAATTTCTCTATCTTTCTACTTCTCTCCCCCGATCTTCTTCTCTCACATCTCTCTCTCTACTTCACTCTCCTTCTCTCTCTTTCTATTTCTCTCCCTCTCTCTTTCTACTTCTCCCCTTTTCTCTCTACTTCTATCTCTACTTCTTTCTCTCATCTCCTTCTTCTCTCTCTCTACTTTTCTCTCTGCTTCTCACTCTTAGTCACCCTCTCTCTACTTGTCTCTTTCTCTCTTCACATTCCTCTCCTTACTTTTCTCACTCCCAAACACTCACCCTCCCTCTCTCTACTTCTCTTTTCCTCTCTCTATCTCTCACTCTCGTTCTCACTATATCTTTTTACTTCTCTATTTTTCTCCTTCTCTCTCTCTTTCTCCCCCTCTACTTCTCTTTCTCTCTCTCTCTTTCTACTCTCTCTCTTCTATCCCTCTCTCTCACTCTACTTCTCTTTCTTTCACTCTTTCTCCCTCTTGCTCTCTCTCTCTCTCTTTCTACTCTCTCTCTCTCACACTCTCTCCTCACTTTTTACTCTCTCTACTTCTCTTTCTCTCTCGCACTCTCTAATACCCTTTCTTTCTCTATTTCTCTTTCTACTTCTCCTTCTACTTCTCTCTTTCTTTCTACTTCACTCTCTCTCTTTCAACTTCTCTTTCTCTCTCCCTTTCAACTTTTCGCTTTCTCTCTCCCCCTCTATCTCTCTCCGTTGCTCTCTTTTTCTATTCTCTATCTTCTCTCGCTCTCAGTCTACTTCTGTATCTCTCTCTCTCTCTCTCTTCTCTCTTTACTTCTTTCTCTATCTCTCGCTCTCTTTTTACTTCTCTCTCTCTACTTTTCTCTCTCCCACTCTCCCTCTCTCTACTTTTATCTCCCTCTCTTCCTCACTTATCTCTCTCCCTCTCTCTCATTCCCTCTCTCCTCTTTCTGTCTCTCTATTTTCTCCCTCTTCCTCTCGCTCTCTCTCTCCCTCTATCTTCTTCTATTACTCTCTCTCTCTCTCTCTCTCTCTCTCTCTCTCTCTCTTTCACTCCCTTTTGACTTCACTCTCTCTCCCCCTCTCTGTCTTTTACTTCTCTCTCCCTCTTTTCTCTCTTTCTACTCTCTCTCTCTCTTCTATCTCTCTTTTAGTCTCTCTCGCTCTCTCTACTTCTCTCTCTCTCACTCCCACTCTTTCTACTTCTCTCTCAATTTCTCCCTCTTTCCACTTCTCTCCCCCTCTCTTCTTCTGTCACATACTCTTTCTCTCTACTTTTCTCTCTCTTCCTCTCGCTCTCTCTCCCTTTGTCTTCTTCTCTCACTCTCTCTCTCTCTTTTACTTCTCTCGCTCTTTTCTCTTTCTTTCTACTCTCTCTCTCTTCTATCTCTCTTTTAGTCTCTCTGTCTCTCTCTTTCTTTCTGCTCTCACTACTTCTCTCTCTTTCTATTCACTATCTCTCTACTCTCTCTGTACTTCTCTCTCTTTCTACTTCTCTCTTTATCTCTCTCTTTCCCCTTCTCTCACTCTCTACTTCTCTCACTCCCTCCCTTTCTCTCTCTTTCTTTACTCTCTCTCTCTCTCTACATCTCTCTCTCTTTTCTTTCTCTCAATACTTTTCTCTTCTCTCTCTCTCTTTCTCTCTTTTCTCTCTCAATCTCTCCCTTTTTTTCTCTCTCTTCTTTCTCTATCTCTAACTGTTCTCCCTCTCTCTCAACTTCTCTCTCTCCTATACTTTATCTTTCTCCACTTTTCCCTCTTTCTCTTTTTCTCCCTCTCTCCCTCTCTCTCTCTATCTTTTTTTCTACTTTTATGTCTATTTTACTTTCTTTCTTCTTCTCTCTCTCCTTCTACTTTTCTCTCTACCCCACTTTCTCTCTCTGTCTCCCTCTCTGTATCTCTCTCTTTCCCTCCCTCTCTCTCTCTTTTCTCTCTCTCTCTCTCTCTCGCTCTCTCTTTTTCTTTTCTCTTTCACTTCTCTCTCTCTCTTTCTTTCTCTCCCTCTTTCCTTCTCCCTCTCTCTGTATCTACTTCTCCCTCTCTCTCTCTTACTCTCTCTCTCTGATCTTTCTCTATCAATTTCTCTCTCTCGCTCTCTCTTTGTACTTCTCTCTCTCTTTATCTTCTCTCTCTCTACTTTGCTTTTTCAAATTCTCTCTCTCTTTCTACTTCTCTCTCTCTCTCTCTGTCTTTCTTCTTTCACTCTCCCTCTTTCCCTCTCTATCTCTCTCTCCCTCCCTCTCTTTAATCTCTCTCTACTTCTATCAATCTCTCCCTCTCTGTATTCTTATCTTTCTTACTTTCTCTCTCACTTACTCTCTTTCTCGCTTTTTCTCTCCTTGTATTCTTCTCTCTTTCGTTCTCTCTCCTTACTCCATATGTCTCTCTCTCTCCCTCTTTCCCATCCCTCCATTTCTACTCACTCTCCCTCTCTCACTCTCTCTCTCTTTACTTCTCTCGCTCTCTCCCTTTCTCTCTACTTTTGTTTCTACTTCTCTCTCCCTCTTCATTTCTCCCTTTGCATTTACTTCTCTCTCTCTTTCTACTTCCCTCTCTCTTTCCACTTCTCTCTTTCTCTCTCTTACTCTCTCTCTCTACTTCTACCTCTCTTGTTCCCTCTTTCCCTTTCTCCCTCCCTCTCTCTTTCCATCTACTCTTTCTCCTCTCTCTTTATTCTTCCTCTCTCTTTCTTTTTCTCCAGTCTCTCTCTATACTTCTTCTCTCTCTCTCTACTTCTCTCTTTATCTACATCTCTCTCTCTCTTTCAACTCCTTTCTCCCTCTCTCACTCTTTTTCTTTCTCTATCTCAAATTATCCCGCTCTCTCTATTTCTACTTTTCTCTCTCTTTCTCTCTCTCAACTTCTCCCCCCTTTATCTTCTTCTCTCACATACTCTCTCTCTCTCAACTTCCCTCTCTTTCTCTCTCTATCTCTCTTTCTACTTCTCCCACTCTATCTCTACTTTTTTTTCTCTCTCTCTCCCTATCTCTTTCTACATTCTCCACTCTCCTCACTCTCTCTCTCTCTCTTTACTTATCTCCCTCACTCTCAACTTCTCTCTCTACTTTTCTCTGTCTCTTACACTCTCCCTCCCTCTCTCTCTCCTCTTGTCTTTCCCTCTCTCTCTCAACTTCTCTTTCCCTCCCTTTCTCTGTCTCTCTCTCTCTCTCTCTCTCTTTCTTTTTACTTCTATATCTCTCTCTCTATCTCTATCTCTCTCTCTCTTTCTCTCTCAATCTCTTCTCTCTCTCTCTCTCCCTGTCTCTACTTCTCTTTCTCCTTCTCTCTTTTTACTCTCTCTCTTCTTTCACACTTTCACACTCTTTCTCAGTCTACCTCTCTCTCTCCTTTTCATTCTTTCTCTCTCACTCTCTCTCTTTCCCTCTCTTTTTACTCTCTCTCTCTACTTCTGTATCTCCTTTTTCTCTTTCTATCTCTCTCGACTTCTCCTTCTCTCTCTACTTCACTCTTTCTTTCTACTTCTCTCTCTCTTTCCACTTCTCTTTCTCTTTCTTTTAAATTCTCTCTTTCTCTCTCTCCCCCTCTCTTTGTTTCTACTCTTTTACTTCTCTTGCTGTCTCTCAACTTCTCTCCCTCACCCTTTCACTTTCTCTCTTTCTGTCTCTCTTTCTCTCTCTACATCTCTTTCTATCACTCCCCTTCTACTTCTTTCTCTCTTTACTTCTCTCTTTCTCCCTCTTCCTCACTCACTCTGTGTCTTCTACTACTCTCCCTCTCCCTCTTTCACTCTCTTTCTTTCCACTTCTTTCTCCTTCTCACTCTCAACTTCTCTCTATGTCTCTCCTCTCTCTTCTCTTTCTCTATCTCTCTCTCTCTCTCTCTCTCTCTCTCTGTCTCTCTCTCACTCACTCTTTGCCTCTCTCTGTCTTTCTTTCCACTTCTCTCTCTCACTCTCTCTCACTCTCCCTTTCTATTTAATTCTCTCGCTTTCTCTCTCTCACTCTCTCCCTATCTGCCTCTCTATCACTCACCCTTCAAACATCTCCCTCATTCTCACACTCACTATCATTCTCTCTCCCTCTTTCTACTTCTCTCCCTCTTTACTTCTCTCTCTATCTACTTCTCTCTCTCTCTCTTTCTACTTCTTTCTCTCTCTCTACATCACTCTCTCACTCTCTCTTTCTCTAATT